>KK114741.1:371994-385297 GCA_000611955.2 Stegodyphus mimosarum
ATTAAAATCATTATATATATATATATATATATATACATATATACATGTTTCTCTACTTTTGGTGCGGCTGATTGCAACCAAAAAGGGAGTTGCACAACTACATATTATAGCAGTCATACATATAAAATTTCAACGTACTGAGACTACTCGTTTTTGAGTTATGCTAGATATATGAATACATGCGTACGTACAGATGTACGTATTGATGGTAAAGCGAAATCGAAACTAAACAGCTAGAGCATTTCCTAATTGAAGTAAATGCTTATTTTGGTTCTAAAGAAACAGCATATTTATGTTTTATAACTTCCATACTTGTTTGCAACATATTTTTTGTCATAAAAATAGTATAACAAGCCTTTTAAGAAATAATGCTTACAAAACGCTTACCAGAGTACACTTCAAGAACTTCAAGAACTTTCAGAATTCTACTCGCTGTTGCCCCACAGCGGATCTTAATGACTATGCAAAAACATTACATCATGTTGCCAATTAGAAAATCTTAATCATTATATAAAAACATTAAACTATGTTCCACTACACAGACACCACGAAAAAATATTTTCTGAATCCATTTTAAATCAGTTTTATAATTCGTTTGTGGGAAAGACTCCTTTATTCTGTCTTTACGTACAGATATAGCGCAAAAACATCGTTAAATTGTATTCGATACCGGTTAAAATGGATATTTTCGTTGAAATATAATACCCGGAATTTTTCGTGATTACACTATTTCCTTTACTTCGTACAAGAAAGTAAAACCTGAGCTCACGGAGCGCGTAACATAGCGGGTTTATATATATATACTTTTGGCGATTGTAACCAAAAAGGGAGGTGCACAACTACATATTATAGCAATCCTATAGAAAAATTTCAACGTTTTGAGTCTACTCATTTTTGAGTTATGCGAGATACATACATACATGCATACGTACGTATGTATAGACACACGAAAAAATGTTTTCTGAATCTATTTTAAATCAGTTTTATAATTCGTTTGGGAAAAAAGTGTCTTTTATTCTGTCCTTTACATACGTATGTCACGTAAAACCATAATTAAATTGCATTCGATAGCAGCCAAATTGGATATTTTCGTTGAAATATGATACCCAGAATTTTTTGTTATGAGAATACTTTCTTTACTTCGTACAAGGAAGTCAAAAGCGAAAACATTACTTCTTGTTTTATAGCATTCGCTTCATCTAAGTTTGCAAAAATTATGTTCATTGTTTGACGCCACAAACATCACCCGCATTTTCGTTTTGTTTGGTTTGGTTTATTTGATTATGGCAAAGTACTCGACAGCTATCTGTCTAAGGGAGAGAGGCCTTTATGAAGGACTTTATAAGGGAAACTGGCTCGTAAATACGTTACACACGGGGAAAAGTTACGAAGCCTAACTATTGATTTAGCCTAACTCATGCAGCCAACGTATTCGCTGAGATTAAAATTCCATACTAAACCACCAGTGTTCAGCGGTTTTACCGCTTGGCCGCTGGTAAACCTTCTGCATTTTCAACTTTAGTATTTATAGTATACTCTTCATTCAGAATTGTAGATAGCTTTTTCTTTTGGAAAGTATTTATAAACTATTTATTTTGCTGATTCTAAGGGTACCATTTTTCTCCTCACGTGCTACAGAGGCTATTCGCACATTTTTTAGACGATGTAAAGTATTCCTCTCCTAAGTAGATGACGTTTTGTGCATCGTAGTATTCAAATAAATGAAAAACTTAATATAGCAATGTTTCTAGTTTTGAAATCTGTTCCTAGAAAGTTTCTAGTTTGCCATAATTAAATAAAACAAAAAAACATTACTATTCTTTAAAAGTATTTATTTTTTGTAACTAATTTGGCGTTCATTCTACCTATTCATCTGAGGAAAGTGGCTTACTTGCCTTACTCTTGTCCCAGCCCTGGTAAATAATAACAAAACGTTTTTTTTAACGTGTGTGTTAACTTTGCTTGTTAAATATCACGTTCTTCGCACTTAAATCATAAAATTCAGTTCAAGAGCAATATCGTAAAATAATTTTAAAATAAGCATATCTGTAGAATTTCCGAGACACAGTCTAACGCACTGAAGATAAAAATGTTTTTTCCGTACAATGTTAATCAAAAATTCGTTAAAGTTTTACAAAAATATTAAATCGATAATAAAACAAATTCCAAATTTAAAATTTGGGCTTCTAGATGCCCATATTCGGGGGGAAACGTTCAGCATTCAAAATTTGATGGCTCTAGGAACAGCTGTTTTATCACAATGCGAAAAAAATACATATATTTATGCAGATTCTTCAATATTTAACTTCTTTAAATATAATACAGGGCGATAATATTTGGTGGTAACAATTTGAAAAGTGAAGTACCGCTTTTAGTGAATCAACGCAAAATGCCAAAACGAAATTAATAGTCCATTTGGGCAAATTGCCCCTTTGGACGAAAAAACAATCTGAAAGGTTTCAGATTTTAAATTACGTCCAAAGGGGCGTTTTTTAACGTTTTGTATGTTACCTTTATTTATTAAATATCATGTTTTTAAATCATAAAATTCAGTTCAACAGCAAACTCGCAAAATAATTTTTAAATGAGCATATCTTTAGAATTTCCGATACAGAATCTAACGCGCTGGAGATAAAAATAATCTTTTAATACATCAGTGTTGCCATTGCTCGCCTTGAAATCGTTTAGTTTGTTATCCAAAATTAGTTGAAGTATTAAAAAATATGAAATCGATAATAAAACAGATTTCAAATTCCAAATTAGGGCTTCCACATGCCCATATTATTTGGAAGATTACCTTATTCAAATTTTGATGCTCTAGGTACCGTTGTTTCTTCACAGTGCGAGAAACATACATACAATCATGCCGATTCTTCATTTTTTAATTTCTTTAATATAATACAAGGCTCTAATATTTGGTGGTAACAATTTAAAAAGTGATTCGCCGTTTATAGTTTTCAACGCAATATGCCAAAACGAAATTAATAGTCCTTCAGGGCAAATTGCCCCTTTGGACGAAACACTCACCTGCAAAACTGTTGAGCTGGGCGGAAAGAACTAATTAGAACTTTCAAAGAATGGCCGAATTGTTCAACTCTCGGTCTCATTGTAGCAAGAGGCAGTGCAGAGGCGAGAATTCCACTGAAATGCCGGTTAATACTCCATCTTCCTTTATCCCATATTGTCATATGATTTGCATAAACCTCTGTTCTGAGCGAATAATGTGATGCGGCAAGGCATAAAGGAAAGAAATTAACGTCAAACCTGATTTTAGTAACCCTTAAATTTTTAGTGGTGTTTTGATGTTTAAATGTTGACAAGATGCAGACATGATGTTTATTGATGTTGAATGAATGAAGATAACGGTTGAATTTTTAGTGATGCTCTAGTAAAACTTTAGTTATGCTGGGATATTTGTGGTCACAACATCACTAAAATTTAGGGAGCAAATATTAAGTAATACATCTCAAATTGATCTGAATTTTATAGAACTAAGGTAAGATAATTTCAAAAGCGGAGAAAGAGGAAAAAAAACCTCTGATGCGTATCTAATATATCTAAAGCAATTAATACGCTTAACTGAGTTTTTCAGTTTCTCATCATGTTATGAAATCACAGACGGACTCCAAAACATTTCAATCTTCTGTGGTCGCCTAAGAGAATAAGATCCTTCCTTAGTGATGATCATTACCAGCATATACTTACATTCTCAATAGGAATTTTCTCCTTTTTTTTATAGGGGGACATCACAAGACGTTTCACATATTTATATCCTGTACTGGTCGGTTTAGCAGTCAGCTACGTACTCGTGGGCCGCGGTTTGAATTCCAGCGAAATAGTTGGTGTTCGTAAGTGTATACTGTCTGTGCTGCATAATGGTGCTTAGAGCTGAAATTTTTCTCGATTGGTTTGGTGGTGAGTGAAGAGGAATGGGAGATCCTCGAATACGATTCTCTTTAGGTACTGTTTATCGAAATTGGGAGCTGCACAGTTAGTGCGGTGGAAATGTACCTGTACGATCAAAGGTGAAATGCTGATGTTCCGCCCACTTTTTCCTGTACCTATATTTGTTATCGATGTATTGCTTCAATTTTTCGCCTTAAGCGGATTTCGGTTATTAATATTTCAGGTTTTAATGGTGCTTCTGATTAGAAAAACATTTCGGTCAATTTTGATTTCATGCTTGAACAACTGTTTATTTTTCGAAGGCTTCCTATACTTCTGAAGATGATATTGTATAAGAATATTTTATCAAAGAAAGCTTATTTGACAAGTCCTTCATTAAAATCTTTTCTTTCGAAAACTAAAGTTGTAAAGTAATTTGAGATTTCAGTAGCAGTAAAAAGGGGAAAAGTTTGATGTCCTCTCGACGAAATTAGAACTCCCGATCTTCCGATGCTGGTCAGACGTGCTACGAGTTACACCATGAGAGCACGCAATGAGGAAGACTAAAATTCGTTATAAGTTTCCTTTCGCATGTTTATATTCTATGCCATTTTCAAATCTTCACATGGTTTCGCTGGCTATTTGCGAAAACACAAAACGTAGCGAGAACGGAAATCCTTTCACAGACCGGTCTTTTAGAGGACATTGCTGTGTCCCTAAAATGCTTATCTGTAAAGTATGATTATTTAATCATCGAATATATTTGTGCTGCCAAAGAAACATATTCGTGATCATCCGAAGCGTCAGTAACAAAATTCCTGCTAACCATACTTACAAAATCCAGAAATATTTGCAAAATACGGGATGTATCCTGAAGTGGAACACTGCACCGAAGTGCGGGATTGTTCCCCACTGCCTGGAAAGTTTGATTATTTTGACTTAAATATTGTGTCTTCAAGTTATAAGGTATTTCTTCTGGCTTCTTAGCAAGCTTTCGTGGTTTAGCGGTCAGCACGCTCGGTGCATATTCGAGAGGTCCGTGGTTCCAGTCCTGGCGAGGGCATTGCTCATTTTTCATCTCTCCTGCTTTAAAAAGATACCTAATGTCTCTACAAAGTCTTTGAACCTGAAGAGTTTATGAGAAGGTTCGAAAATACCACAATTAATACTACATACAAAAAATATATCTGTTAAAATCAATTATTGAATCTTTGTAAAAATCACGCACATTAAGTTTTGATCACCAACTATAGAGTATCCGACATAACTTTATTTATTATGGTTCAATGTTTCGTTGAAAGCTCTTTGCTTCAAAAATTTTAACTTAATTTTTGAAGGCAAATTGCAATCACGCTTTTTTAACTCATGCATATATATTATTAACGTCCATGCATATTTACATTTAGAGATTAAATTAACACGCCTTTTGGGATTTTTTTCATAAATCCACAATTTTAGTCAATTTGATTTGTTTTCAGCTTCTTAAAATTAATATTTATTTATTAAGAACAAATACAAATGATCGTGCTTTCTTACTTAAATTAAATGGCTTAAATCATTATGAATTCGTTCATTACTATTTCGATCATTCAATGCATGGAACATTTATTGATCACATTTAGAAATCGAGAATTCGATTAAATCACTCATATTTAAAAAAAAATGACATCAATCAATGACATTAAGAATTTCGATAAATGGAAATTATTAATAACTTTAGTGCAGTTGTTATTTAATTGCATTAATTATAAACGTTAACTTAATTAATAACTTAGATTTTAATAATTTTGATAATTTAGTATTTAATGATAAATATAATTACTTTAAATAGTTGATAGTTGATACAAATGATAGTTATAACTCACAATAATGTTAATACTGCGTCCCTAACAACTAATAGTTGTATTAATAACCAGTGTTTCTACCCTGTTCCACTAGTAAAGTGTGTTACTAAAATGTTAACATATCAGCCAGTTGGTTCATAAGAACCAGATGCGTTAAATGTGTTAAACAGCATGTTGTTAACATAAAAAATAGGCGTTATAGTACAGAAATAAGTGCGTTCCATGGTTATAAACTTTAAGAATTTCAATAAATCAGAATTATTAATTAACTAATCTAAAATAATTTAACTCCATTACAAACCGGACTCTAAAAATTAATTTCTTTTCCCTGCGTCGTCTTGGTCTGGGCGATAAAGATAAAATAGTAACTAAAGCCACGCAGATAAATAGGTCAAGTAAAGGGCCAGAAAATGTTTCTGTTCGTAACACAGCTCGTTTTTAATTTCATTTAAACACAGAAAGATTTCTTGTGAGTTATGTAAAGATAGCAAGATCTTGCGAAATTAAAGTAATAAATCATGTTAACGGTTTAAGAACACTATTTCTTCTTTCCTGTTCTTCCATCATTTCACATCCATTCTTACCAAATTTCATAATGGCAAAGCTATAACTGTGAGAATCGCTTTTGAAATATTCCCCAGATACATCACAGTGCATCCTATTTCACGCACGTCATCAACTTTGGTAACGCAATCCAGGCCTTGTCACACAAAACTCGATTAGGCTAAACAAATGAGACGCGGTGCCCCAGAATGCTTCCGTCATAAAACTAAATTTTTCTTTCTTGTTATAGACATTATTTTAACCGAGGATTTTTTATTGTTGAAACACAGACACCACATGGCGTGCTTAAGTATCTTTTCTTTCCTTATAGTAAACATAATAGGCAACTAAATTTCAGAAATGCAAAATAATAAGTATTATAAATTACAAACATAACACTGTAAAGCTTAATTTTAATATACTACTAATTTCAGAAATGCAAAATAATAAATAAAATAAATTACAAACATAACACTGTAAAACTAAATTTTAATTACACTACTCTTATAAAAACGTCTTAAAAATTCTGTACATTAAATCTCAGTGGTAAACTTCTTTAAAATACTTTACAATTATAGTCTAATTTTTTACAAGCTTACTCAGAGATCTACTATAGAATTCTGTAAAATTTTAGGTTTAGCTTATACAGAGTTATGAATAGAGATTCCATAGATATATACAGGTTGATTCAAAACTACACGTCAAAAATACAAAGGCAGGTAGAAAGGATCTAAATAAACCGATTTCGTATAGAAATGTGTGTGCGATAATGTTCCGTTGATCCGGCAGGGAGCGCTGATGAGTGCGGCGTCTCCGACTTCTCATCTGAGATTTCTCCACGCCTAGAGTTCATCATGTCATGTGCCTTCGGGCTTTAAATTCAGTAACCGGCAACATTGCTTCTGCAGTAGTCCGGTAATAATAAACAGTCTAAGAGTCCAAGACATTATTAAGAAACTTAAAATCAGTAAAGCACCAGGACAGGATGACAAAAATACTGCTCTCAAATTTACCCTGAAACTCGGTAACAAAACTTACCGGTATAATTAATGCATGTCTGATTCATTCTGATTTTCCGGATTTGTGGAAATGTGCAAAAATTAAATTAATACCTAAACCTGGTGAAGATGCAACTAAGCCGGATGGTTATCACCCCATAAGCTTACTTTGCATACATTTTCGAAAGAATTACTTATCGCAGATTGCATCTTTATTTGTCTGTTTTACCTAACGAATAGTTTGGCTTTCGAAAATCTTTGTCCACCACGAAACAGTTAAACTACCTGAATTTGCCGGTGCAGCCCTTCATAACAGAGAAAATGTTGCCTTACTCATGCTGAATGTGGCGAAAGACTTCGACCGAGTCTGGCATGAGGGGATCATGTATAAACTTATTGAATATTGACAGAGAAATTATCATCTTATTAATGTCGTTCATATTCAACAGGAAATTCATCGTAACCCAAGGAAATTAGTATTCACACATCAGACCCATTACAGCCGGGTTCCCCCAAGGATCTATCCTTGGCCCTATTCTTCATTTGTTCTACGTAGCCGATTTCCCAAAGGAAAAACTTGACCATCACTACTTCTTTGGGTGTTATGCTGATGATACGACTCTCGCGGCTAGATCTACAAATGTTAACCATGCGATTAAAAATTTACAAGATCACGTATCTCATATCGAGAGATGGTGCACCTTATGCAGAATTTCTATTAATGCAACGAATTCTCAATTAGTTAGCATTAGAAGGAAAAAATCTCGGACTAATCCTACTCGTCAGCTTACCCTAGTCAAAGAAACTGTTCCTTTGGACAAGATCGCCAAGTATTTGGGCATGACCTTTAATTCTAAATTAAAATGGAATGATCATATTGACATGATTAGAAACAAAGTAAATAAGGTTATCAATAGTCTAATTCCCATTGTTGGAAAGCATTCAAGTATGGATCTTAGGAAACAAATGTCTTGCTTACATTCCCATTATCAGACCAGTTTTACTTTATGCTTCACCTGCATGGACATCTGCTACAAAAAATGATCTCCTGAAATTACAGAAAATTCAAAATCGTTTGCTTCGCATTATTACTAATGCACATTGCTATGTCAGAAATGTCACGCTTCATGAAGATCTCAGACTTGACACCATTGAAACTTATCTTAACAAGACAAACCCAAAATTCTTCGAAAAAGCACTTGTATGCAAAACTTAAATTCATTTAATCTCTTCGGTTATAAAATACTTGAAGAGGACTATGATTTAAGACTATTTGCCCCACAACACAAGAAGACTGATCTTCCTATCATTTAGTCATTTAATCACATTTTCCTTCCATATTGTTTTTGCATTTGTTTTTGTCTTTCATTGTACTTGTTTTGCACTGTATTCTTTTACACTATGAGGAGATTTTGTTACTTTAAACCACTGCCAGTTTATTTTACTACACTTACTGACTTGCTTTTTCATACACCCTAGCTCTTCCTTATTTGCGATGCCGGATCATTTTATGATCCTCTTGCCGCCCTTTGCCTACTTTGCTCAAAGGATGTACAGGGAGCGATTTCCGGTTAGAAATCAGCCGGATCGTAGAACATTCGAGCGTGTTCATCGGGAGTTAAGCACGAGTGGATCGTTTTATGCGTCCAGGCGTGATACTGGCACCGGAAGATATCACAGAATTCCTGCAATCGAAGAAAGAATACTAAACACAGTAGGGAAGAATCCTTCGTGAAGCTCGAGAGCTGTAGGACTTGCCTTAGGTGTGAGCAATGCAAAACTGTTTTGAGGACTTTACATGAAGACGGAATGCATCTGTATCAAGCAATGACACTAATGATTATCTTCCACGTCTCAACTTTGCCCGTTGGTACCTACAGCAGACTGCAGGCAATCAAACTTTCTCTGCAGATGTTTTATTCACAGATGAGACTATCTTTACGCGGTCAGGTATGTTTAACATCCAAAATTCTCACCTGTGGGCTCATGATAACCCACATTGCACGACAACACACGCCTACAAAGAAAAGTTTTCCATTAATATTTGGGCAGGCATTGTGCACAATAACTTAGTAGGACGGTACATTCTACCTAGTCGCTTAACTCGCCACACGTACAGCATCTTCCTACAGGAGGTCTTACCTGAAATTTTAGTCTGTGTTCCTTCAACTGTTCGCAGACGAATGTGGTTCCAACTCACTTCACCTTTAAATTCAGGAATCATCTGAACGCGATCCACGGCCAGCATTAGATAGGATGGGGCGGACCAGTTGTCTGGCCACCGCGTTCTACTGATTTAACCTGCTTAGATTTCTTCTTTTGCGGTCAAATTAAAAGCCTCGAGTACGAGAGTCCCGTCACATCTGCAGGCGATCTTGCTGCCCGCTTGTCTGTTGCTACTGGACATGTGCTCGACATGCTTGACGTCTTTTCTAATGTACGCCGATCCGTGCGACACTGCTGTGAATATTCTATCACTGTTGGTGGCCGCTCTTTCGAGAACGTCTTATAAACTGTTAATATTTTTTACTTCCTTGTACAAAGTAAAAAGGAAGTATTGTAATCGCGAAAAATTTCGGGTACCATATTTCAAAGAAAATATCTATTTTGACCGCTATCGAATGCAATTTAAGGATGTTTTTGAGTGACATCCGTATGTAGGAACAGAATAAAGGACTTTTTCACCCCCAAATCATTATAAAACTGATTTAAAATGGATTCTGAAGAGATTTTTTTCGCAGCATCTGTGTGTACGTACGTATGTATGTATGTATCTTGTATAACTCGAAAACGAGTAGCCTCAGAACTCTGACATTTTGTATATAGGGCTGCTATAACATATAGATGTGCACCTCGCATTTTGGTTGCAATCCGTCGCACCAAAAGTATATATATATATATATATATATATATATATATATATTCGGCTCAGTGAGCTCAGTTTCTTTATTCTGATAAGTGTTTGTAAATTGTGCATTTTTTACTTTAAAAATGATTGAATTATGTTGTTCTTATCTTTCGGTTAAGATTTTTGCGCCCTCAGTTAACCTGTATGCAATAATTGTGGAATTATCAACAATTTAAAAGTTTTTAATATGTGGCTAAGCCTAATTTTTGGTTATAACAAAGACTATATTTGTTTACATTTGAAGCATAGTAGAACAGTGGATTTGTTGCCAATCTAGAGAAACTAAGCTTCGCAACAACAAAGTAGCGTCTTCTTTCATTATTGCGAATTAAATTATGCTCGATTCATTCTGGAATTATCATTTAAGTTATTAGCTGGTTTTTGCGTACAAATTGTAATCTTAATTGTAAAAATTGTTTTTCTAACTGTCTTAACTGTACTTAGTGTTTTATGTTTTTCTATATCTTTCAACTTTTAGTAAAAATATTTTGAGTTTTTTATGTGCCTTACCGCCAATTGAGAACTGAATTAATTAGTAATGCATGCGCATTAGGCAAGCGGGCTGAATCGTCTGTGAAAAATTTTTTCTTTTTTATTTGTTTAATTTCTTTTATACATCGTTTTAGATTTATTATTCTATTTGAGTAGAACTTGTGGTTATTCTTTAGATGCTTTAATTTTTGCTCATTCTGAGTTAGAAATTGAATGACATTTAACGCTGTTAAGGGAACCTAGCGCCGGAGTGCGGCTATGGTAAATAAATATAGTGAACTTTAAAGACTGTATTTATTCTATTGTGGCTTATGCTCTAACGACGATGTAGATTTAGTTCAAAATTCGTTAACCGTTAATTCAATATATTTAAATGAAATGCAGGAAAATTCCGTATAACTTGAATATTCCGTACAAGGAAGTCACGTGCTGTATACATCAGATTTTTTGCTTTAAAAATAATTGATTTATGTTGTTCTTATTTTTCGGTTAAAATTTTGGTAAAAGTTTACGATTGGGTGCCTCTTGTTTTTTGGCGATTCTGTTTTGACGCCAAGATCGGCGCCAATAAGACACAGTTTCAAGATGGCCGCTACACAAACCCAAAACAAGAAGTCAAAGACTTTCACAAACTCCGTGTCCATGTACACATCGACATATTTTCACTTAAAAAAACATCACAGAATTGCATAAACTAGTCATTGCACATTGCTTTGACTTTGTCCATGTGCTCATCGATCTATCTTCAATTAAATAAATCAAGAAGCGAAAAACATGTTAAAATTCTCATGGTAACCAGAAATGGGGTTTCATCGCCAAAACCGGACAAAATGTTTTGCCAAAAAACAACACTAGAGCCAAAATTTTTAAGCCCTTAGTTAACCTGCATGCAATAATCGTGGAATTATCAACAATTTAAAAGTTTTTGATGTGTGGCTAAACCTAATTTTTCGTTATGGGTGCGGCCATATTTGTTTACATTTGAAGCTTAGCAGAACAGTGGATTTGTTGCCAATCTAGAGAAACTAAGCTTCTCAACAACAAAGTAACGCCTTCTTTTATTATTGCGAATTAAATTATGCTTGATTCATTGTAGAATTATCATTTAAGTTATTAGCTGGTTTTTGCGTACAAATCGTAATTTTAATTGTAAAAATTGTTTTTTTAATTGTTTTAATTGTAACTTGGTGTTTCATGTTTTTCTATATCTTTCAATTTTTAATTAAAATATTTTGAATTTTTATGTATTTTTGCCTTACCACGAGTTAAGAACTGAATTAATTAGTAGCACATGCGCATTAGGCAAGCAGCGCTGAATCGTCTGCAAAAAACTGTTTCTTTTTTATTTGTTTAATTTCGTTTATACATCGTTTTAGATTTACTATAAGTATTTGAATAGAACTTGGGGTAATTCTTCAGATGCTATAATTTTTGCTCACTCTGAGTTAGTTATAAAATGAATGAGACGTAACGCTGTTAAGTGAACCTACCGTTGAAGTGTGGCTATGGTAAATAAATATAGTAAACTTTAAAGAGTGCATTTATTCTGTTGTGGTTTATACGACGAAGTACATTTAATTCAAAATTCGTTAACTGTTAATTCAATATATTTAAATGAAATGCAGGAAAATTGCGTACAATTTAATATTCCGTATGAGGAAGTTATGTGGCGTACACATCAGATTTTTTTCTTTTGTCTTTGTTTGTCTTTTCAGTTTCCTGTCATTCACACTGCTTTACGTGCTAGTACTTTAATGCGGCATTACCGCACACATATTCCTATATGAAATCTGTTTATTTAGGTCGCCTCTACCTGCCTTTACATTTTCGACGTATGATTTTGAACCACCCTGTATATATAGGCATTCTAAAGAGATTTGTGTAGAGATGCTTTAAAATTTGTGCAGTTTCTAAAGGTCCCATGTATAGAATCGTACATAATATACCTAATGCCAAGTAATAGAATCCTACTGGCAATATCAGATCCACTTTTCATAAAATTCGGCCATAACATTTGTAACATTTATAACATAAAACATTTTATCATAAATTCTATAGAAGATTTTGAGTAGTTGAAAGCATAACAAAATCAACAAAACTTCCTGTTAGTATTAAAAAGAATGCATTTAATTTTAATTTTTATAGGAATTTTTAACCTAAATTTTGAAATGATCTGTGACATAAAAACTTTCGGAACAGATATAACTTTTTTTACTATAAAAAAATTTCAAAATAGTTTTCCATTCCAAGAAATATTTAAATAAAAATGAATACATTTTATGTAATTGTTCTGTTTAATTAGAATTATGAAACTATTTCTCTTATGAGAGGTACATGTATTATAGTTAAAAAGCATTAATTTTAGAAATTAGAATGTTATAATTAACAGCATAAATTTAATCTTTTGACTAATTGTTTTATTTAAATTTATTTTAAGCTTTTGCGAGATCTACTTTTTGCATTACATAAGCAATACAAAGAAGCTAAAAAACGTTAAACTAAAGCAGAAATGCAAACATTTCCGCACAAAAATGGTTCAATACTCAATAATAAAAAATTTTCAATTTTACTTTTCGATATCCCTTACCAAAGATTAAACATTTAGTTTAATTATAGATTATTATTACCATATA
>KK114741.1:385474-399629 GCA_000611955.2 Stegodyphus mimosarum
AAATACCATTACACAAGGTATCTATGGAATACCATTACAGGCTTTGCAAAATTTCTATATGATTTTACAAAGCAATGTTTCTAGCTTGTATAAAATTTCTGTCGAATTTTATAGAGTAGCATTTCTCCATAGTTTATTATGACATATAAAATTCTATAGGTGTTAGACTATAATGCTCTCGCCACAAATAATCGCGAAAAGAATTCTCATGTTCAAAGGAAATTCTTCTCTTAGCTTCCGGGGTTTCTCTTCGCGGTACAGTTAATGTCGGTTTTATGACCAAATCTATTTTTAGATCTCCCTGAAACAGAACTTACCGCTTCATGCCCTTGTAGAGAAATTAGAACTTAAATGAAATTTGCATCACCGTCGTAATTGCCGGGATTAAAGGTTACCAACTCAATTATGATCCATGAGCGCTTCGCGGAGTGTATTTCGAACGAGATTCTTGCGCTGAAATGATCCTCAACTGTAGATCCGCTTACGGCTTCTCAACTCTTTTTCCCCACAATCGAATTTTGCCATTCCACTCCGTTAAAGTAATTTCTTCTTGAATCCCCGGTAAATGGATTTGCACGATGTTGCGCTTATTCGTGGCACAATTCATGGGGAAAAGGTGGTTTTTGCAAATAAATCTGAATGGAATATCCAGTCACTCCCTACCTGCTAACTATAATGAACTTTTAAAACCTATTGAGGGTTTTAACGCAATCTTATTTCGGTTTCAATAAAGGATTAAAAAAATGCCATCATCGTGAAATAATAATTTCTGACAACTGTGTGCAGTCTGAAATAAGAAACATTGGCGTCTACTTTGAAGTTCTTTCTTCTTTGAAAATGTTTTATGTAACCAAAGAAAACTGTAGATCCAAGGAAGTTTAAAAATGTGGTAATGTTTTTTACCATTCCGAAAAGAAAAATTCTTATTCTTTGTACCTTGGTGATGTAACCGGAAAGTTGTCCGACAGAAATCAGGAAGTCCGGAGTTCAGGTCCCGGGGAAGGCATCATTGATTTCTAGCGTTTCGAGGTCCGAAACTCTAAACTAAGGCACCTTTCTATCACAGATTTCACTGAAAAGCTTTAGTTCTGGAAATCGAGTGCTGCACATAAGTGTCCGATGGGAAATATTGTAGGTGCAATTCAGAAGACAATACTATTAGTGCAGGCATAAGTAGAAGTGGGCCGGAAACCAGAATTATATTATTGGACCAACAGGTATATTATTATGACACTAACTATTCAACACTACCCCGGGTTTCATAACGATAATCCCGGGGAGCGGATCCGGGTCTCCCACCCTCTTTTCCTATTACCAAACTAGCTAACAGAACTTTCGGTTCTCCAGATTTTAAGTGCCCTCCTGCCGCATAGGTACTATGAACTTGCATTCATCCAAGCCTCATTCGGTATTCGAAACCACTCCACAATTGGCCAAACGGATAAGACCGCTGAGTGCTAGTAGTTCGACTTGGGTTCGATCTCCAGCAAACATGCTGGCTGCATGGTTGTGTCCCGTAATTTTCTCCATGTGTAAAGGTGATACGAGGTAGCTTGCCTTAGTGATTCCTTCACAAATGCAGCCTTTCCTTTAGGAAGATAGCCATTTGTGCTAACGTAACTTAGTAATATATTTTCTTTTTCCTCGCTGCGCGCCTTCGTACTGAAACCGGAAGCCTTTCCGGCTAGCGGTCGCGAAACCTGGAGGTCGAATCATAGAGAGAACATAGCAGATTTTTATCACCTTTCCTACTCCGAAGTAAACCCAAAACTCTACAACTTACCCTAACCAGATTTCGAACCATGGTCTAACGATCTAGCAACTAACATTATTAACCATTATACAAATCAGGGCGGCTATTAGATAGTATACTGATCGATTATTCAGACGAAATTAATCTTATTTTGCTGCGTTTCTCTATCTTTTGAACACAAAGTCTGCTAATTATTTTGAGCGAAGCAAGCGAAATTTTAATTTCCGCTGTTTAGCATACTTTCAGCTTTCTTCTTTTTAACTTTGAGAAAACGCCAAGTTTCATCGAGGTTCATTAGATACTTTAAGTTTTATTAGCGAAAGAAACTTCCATACTTACAGTCACTGAAAGCCTTAAAGAGAAAGTTGAAATTTAGGTTTAATTTAATGTATTGTTGAACAATTAATTATGATGATGAAATGAAATTTTATACTTTTTTGTTTTTCAGAATAAAACTGGTTGATCTAATTAATACACCGAAACTAACATGGCCTTTATTTTCGCAACCGTTTGTCATAGACATATATTTCCAACTATAAACACGTTTTAAATAACGCAAATAATTCATAGTTTAAAAAATTGAAATTTTAAAAAAAAATTGTAAAAATTACGAAATTTAGCATTTTTTTTTTTTTTTTTTTATTTTTTTTTTTTTTTGTGTCTGCATGTTTTTAGAAAATTTTTATACTCATTATTACTAAAGATAACATTTGATTTTCGTTAAGGAAACATTTCATATTTTGTGCAAAGGTTCGCCAAGAAAATTTTACTTAAAGTCAGAAATCATATTTAGACGTGGTTTACAAATTAAAAAATGAACTATTTGCAATTGCACGTAATTAAAAAAGGAAGAAAGAAAGAAAAAATAGTTTCGGAAACAGTTTGTGATTTCAGTGCATTAAGTAACGAGCATTCTATGCAGACTGTTGTGAAAAGTATTGATCAATGTCAATTTCTTCAAGAAAAAGATTTTATTCACAAAATATTTTAGAATTTGGGTTCTGGAAAACAGTGACAGGGTTCATTAGAAATGGCCAACTTCTAACTTTACTTTTAGGAATTAAAAATATTTGCAGGAATTTTACATGATTATTAAATAAAAAAATATCTTTGAGATTACGCCCAAAGAGGCATCTTTTTTAACGTTTTGTGTGTTATCATTGTTTCTTAAATATCATATTCTTCGCACTAAAACCACATGAAATTCAATTCAACAACAGTATCACTTAAAAACAGCATATCTTTAGACTTTCTGATAGATATCCTTGGGCGTTGGAGATAATTTTTTTTTTACAGTGTTGACACTGCCGGCTTTGAAATCGTTGAGTTTGATAATCAAAAATTCGTTAAAGTTTTACAAAATATGAAATATGATAAAACAAATTCGAAATTCAAAATTCGGGCTTGCGGGTGCCCATGTTCGGGTGGAGGATTAAGTTATTCATAATTTCATGGCTCTAGTTACCACAGTGCGAGAAACATATATACATACATGCAGATTCTTCATTATTTAATTTTTTTAAACGTGATACAAGGGGATAATATTTGGTGGCAGTAATTTAAAAAGTGATACGCCCTTTCATAGCGAACCGACGCAAATGCCATTTCGAGATTAATAATCCTTCTGGGCTAGTAACCATAAAGTAAGAAAACAGCGTTTCAAATTTCATAGGCTTGTGCGAAATTTCTTTTGATATACCACTTGCAGCAAAATTATTATTAAGGAATGTTACATACTAGAAAACCATAAAAAGAAATATAATTTAATGACCATTTAAGAGGGAAAATTAGTATCAATTTTTCTGATTTACTTATTTACTTTATTTATTAATTACTGATTCTTTTATTAAAAGAGAGATCTATACGTCAAATATACGACCTATATGACAGCTACACGATTTATGTTACAACTACACAATCTGTACCAATTAAACTATACCATAAATGCTATACGACACTAAACGACAAATGTACGATACGATACAACTGTTACGATACAACTGTTCGGTATAATAGTAATCCTGTCAGCTTCTGTATCATTAAGCTGAGATTCCAGCTCTGAAAATGTCTGCGTGTTAGGAAGGTACTTAAAATACTCGCGAGCCCAATGTTCTCTCTAGAGGTCTTGGGATATAAGGGAAGAGGGGTGGGAGAGACTCGAATCCTTTCCCGTTGCGTTCTTTATAAAAATTAGGACTGAATTTCCCCACTGTCGTAGATATAAAATTAATCACTCCCTGTAATTCACCTTGGGAAACTCTCTTGGAGATAAGACAGCTAAATAGCTGATGGGTATTGATCAACCCTGTTGAACGCCACCAAGCCATTTGGAGTAACAAGAACGATTTATTTGTAATGACAATTGATTTTATCTTAACAGTGTAATAGATTCCTATTATTTTTATTCCATTTAAGTATTAGAGTATAAAATGGTACGTGTGGGTGCCCAGACAATAATCATTTTAACAATGAAATTTATCTCCGACATCCAGCAGATTGAGTAAACGAAGTTTTGGTTCCCGATGGACATTGTATGGTAGTAGTATTCAGAATAGAATTAAGTTATTAATCTTTGCTTTCCCATGAGTTCTGCTGAAAACATTCTCTAACACTTTGTTGGTTCCCATTGCCAATACATTTTCATCACGTATTTTCCGTCATATACATTTTAACTGCTTGAGAAATGGAACACATGATCTTTTGGAAATGTATCACATTGTCTGAAAATAATGAAATGATTCTACTTCGTTTCTTTGCAATCTAGCAAATGTCTAAAGCAAAATACAGCATAAATTTATAGAAGCGTTGTCTAGAGAACTTCCCAAGGTCACCAAAAAGTGCCATAATGCAAGTATGCGCTTGCTGTCATTTATTCGAAGTAGATACTGAAATGAAAAAGAAGCTATTTACCCTCCTTTAGTGACCTCAAAGGCATTACAAAGAATAGCTATAGAAATAAAAAAATAAAATTCATTCTTCTAAAAGAACCAGGCTTCTAAGACCGCCGTGTACTCTCAGAAATCAGAGTTAGGGGTGATATTTTTGACGATATAGCGCCGGATACAGGCTCATATACAAGTATCAGTGTATTGTTTTTGTTTTTTCCCAAGTTAAACTTTAATATTTACCCTTTCACCCACTCTGTCGTGCTCAATAGCGGTCGAGCGGTAAAGTCGCTGTAGCTCGGTCCGGGTTTCGAATCTCAGAGAACGGGCTGCCTGTATAGACGTTTTCATGGTATTGCTCATGTGTAATGTGTATACGAGCCAATTTCCCTTAGAAAGTCCTCCAAGAAGGCATCCTACCCTTAGGCAGATAGCCATCGAGTACTTTGCCCTAATTAAGTAATTCAAACCAATAAACCACTCACACTATCCCACTTAAGTGTAATGGGAGTATGTACTAACCACGACCGGCCGAAAAGTAAAATGGCTGAACACTGGTAGTTCTCTGCTGAATTGCTGAATACTGGATTGAAATCCTCTTTAACGAGGTGGCTCTATGAGTGCCTTTCATTGTTTTCACCATGTTTAACACATTAAGCGCCACAACAATCATCTATAACTGACACTATACTTGCCGTTCAAACTGCTTCAGTCCCTGACACTGTATTTTCCTTTCGGACCGTCTCAATGACCGGTGACTAATTTATACTTCCCGTTCGGAGCGCGTCAGTTATCGGTGACTGACACTAAACATTTTTGGATCACCTTAATCGCTGTTGATTGATGTTATAAAATTTTAAAAAATATATTCTTGTACCAAATTCTGACAGAGCTCTGACCGCCAACATGTCGGTGAAATCAGATAATGCGGGCTAAATGGAAATGAAAACAAAACAGGCTTGGGGCTTAACGTATTAACATGAATACGAGCCAGTTTCCCTTAGAGAGTAATCTATAAAGGCATTCTTCTCTTTTGGCAGATACTTCACTTGGGATTTAACATAATCCAAATAAGGCAGTTCAGTCCGAAACGTGTATTAAGTTATATTTATAAGCGTCATGAAATTGAATCGCCAGAAAATAATGCATTAATTTGCTGTTATTTTTCATAATTGTATCCGCTGACATGCTGGATCGAAATTTAGAGAAAGTACGATTCGTTTATTTAATAATTGAACCTTGCATGATTAGTTTTAAATGCTTATTTTGAAAATTTAATTTCTTAACAAGTAGCAATTTTGAAGAGATCTGAAGCTTGTTTTCTATATTAGAATAATTCAAATGTATTATGAATAAAAATGTCATTTATTTAAAGTGAGCAAAGTTCTTTCTGTAATCTTTAATTTCAAGACAAACAGATGAACACGAAATACTATTTTAACGTTCAGTTCAGTTTAGATTTATAAACAAAAATTTCACTGACAGTTCAACTCTTCTCCACATTAGTCTGAACTTCAAAATCTTACATGTTTACGGATCTCAATTAGTCGACCGTTACAGGTCGACTAAAGGTAAAGATGTCGTATTTCTTTTAACGCCTGAATTAAATGCTGCGGAAGTGATTTTAGCGATCTTTAAGTAAAAGAAATTCGTAACCATGTTTTCCTTTGCGCCAATCAACTGATTTTCTTAACTTTTTACCTGCTTTAATATTTCAAATACATTTGATACAAGGAATAATCCTTAAATTATTATCTCAATATAACAGAAATGTATTATTTAACATTCCCATCAAATCGGCAATAATACAAGATTTTTTTAGTCGAAATCCAAAACCTATTTCTTTGCAAGAGAAGTAAGTATAATACAGAATATTATGGTATTATTAATGATAGATTGGCAATGAGGCATAAAATGGCATCTCGCCAATGATTAATTTTCCAAGTTCGGCAGTTCTGTAATCTAGATTTTTGCAATGCGAAATCTTTAGAAAAGGAATATTGCTGCTGAGAACTGAATTCCAGTCTTTCATTTACCAGCTGCTTGTGCTGATCATTCATTCGCCCAATCAACTCAAGGTCCTTAATTTCTTTCATATGCTATGGTTTTTAATTCTTTGCATAGTATAACTGAGAGTGAATTTTGTGAATTTTGCTTATTTAGTATCCACACCTTTTTAATTTTCCATAAAGCCAGTGCCATTCTTTACACAGAATGAATACATTTTATATATCTTATGCAATGCCAGTGATTTAAGGGGTGTTGGAAGCCAAAAATCTTCAAAAAATATTGATTTGGGATTTTTGCATTTTCAAATTCTCTACACGTTTAGCTTTCTAAAAATACTATACTTTAATCTCTATGAAAATTAGAACTTTAAAAAATGTAGTTTTAGTTTATCATCGAATGCTTTGATAAATGAGGAATTTTACACAAAAACGCGTTTTTCTCCAAACGTGATTTTTTTATACTCGATGTACCTTTTCGTAGGAACTAATGCTCCCAGGTACCTAAAACTTACTTTTTACGGCTTATTCACTATATTTTCTAATATTTACTGAAAAGAGCGTTTTGTAATAAATTAAGATAAAAAAAATTTACAAATTTTTTTGCGTGAGAAAAGTGCTAAATTTTACTATGCCTAATAAAATAGTCCATAAATTAGTCTAAAATTCAAAATGTTTCAAAAGCTCATTTCAGAATAATAAGCTCATTTCAGTATAATCAGATAGGTGTACATTAATTACACAAGACATTTCAAGAGTATATCTACAGCAGATTTCGAGAAAAGGTACATCGAAAATGGCCAATTTAACATTGTCGGTATAGAGGGTTCTGACACCCCTTAAAGTCGTTTCAGAATGATAGTGCATTTTATTTTTTAAGCAATGCCAGCGCTAATTAATTATTTAAAGAGTGCCCGTGTTTTCAGTTCTTTACATAGTACTAGTGTGTTTCAATTTTTTACATAATGCAAGTTATTTTTTATTTCTTATAGAGTATTGATGCATTTTATTTCCTTGTACAATGTCCATGCATTTTAATTCCCTACATGCAAGCACTTTTTTTTACACAAAAGCCAGTGCTTTTTAAATCTCTGCAAAGTGCCGCTTTTTTTTACTGGTACACTGTATTAGTATTGTATAATTCCTTAGTCTGTGCTTTTAGCTATCATTGCTTTCTAACCATACAGAGAGGCAATGTTCTTTTTAACTCCTTACATGTTACTAGTGCTTTTTAATTACTTACTCAGTGACATTGTTTTAAAACTTCTGACGCAGTGCCGATGTTTGTTTTTAATTATTTGCACGGTGCTAGTGCTTATTAATTCCTTACACAGCACTATCGACGTTTTATCTTATATATTATAGTGCCAGTGCTTTTTAAATTACTTACACAATGCAACTGTTTACTTATTCTTTACATAGCATCAACGCTTTTTTAATTCCTTACACAGCCCAAATGGATTTTAGTTCCTTCTATAGAAGCCAGTGCATTTAATTCCTCACTTGGTCTCACTGTTTCTCAATTGTTCCTAGACTGCTAACTGTTAGCGCTTATTAATTCCTTATACAGCACGAGCGGCCATTGATTTTTTTATATAATGGCAATGCTTTTAAACGTTTTACACATTTCAAGCATGTTGTAAGTAATTACAAAAGCCAAATGATTTCAACTTACTTATACAATGTCAGTGGTTTTTATTTCCTTAGTTTGTGCAAAATGCTTTTAATTATTTGCGTTATGTTAGTGCTAATTAATTCTTTGCATAGCACCAATGACTTTTAAATTTTTACAGTACTTTTATATTCCTTGCAGAGTGCCAGCATTTTTTAATTCCTTACATAGTGTCAATGCTTTCTAATTCCTTACACAAAGCTAGTTTTCATTGACTACTCACATAGTGCAAGTGCTTTTGATTCCTTACATATTCATTGCGCTTCAACGTTTTTACGCAGAGAAAGAACTTTTAGATTCCTTACAGAGCTTTCTAATTAATCATACAATGCAAGTGTTTATTAATTCCTTAATTCCTTACAGTGGTAATGACTTTTAATTTGTTATATAGAGCCAGTGCTCTTCTATTTTTCCGTCAGTCTTAACAGAAACCTAAATTAATTAAGTTTAAAACAGAGCAAGAAATGTATGTTTAGAGAGATTATTGGCAGCTTCGAAAAGCAAGGCAGCAGCTGTGAGGCTCTTTTACAACGCTACGCTGATTACTGACAAGGTTTGTCTTTTACTTTTAGTTATGTTAGAAATACGAGGTAAATTCTTAATCTCCAGTTACTATTTATTTTATGAATAACTGAAATAGTCTTGAAGGAACAAAAGAACGTGTTTTGAAGGAACAAAAAGTGGATGTTAAAATTTTGCTAATGTTTAGTTTCATTACTTCAAACCCAAATACAAATAAATATTTGTACGAATACTTGTTTGCAGTTAGCTTTAATCACTTTGTTCAATGTTGAAGAATCTTAAATGATGAAACTGGTGTAATTATTTTTCATCTGTCCATAGTCATCTTTCAAAAACGTTTTTTTGAAAAGTGCATTTTAAATTTTAGAGAGACCATTAGATATTTCTCAGGCTAGGAAACGTGAAAAACCAACACTGCCGTCACCAGGATTCGAGCCAGGATCTTCCAAGTACTAGCTGATGTGCCAAGCACTTAACCAGGTACAGGTAGAAATGAACGGAAGAGCAGAAATACGCAATTGTTAGTACAGGTATAGTCCTACAGTAATAACCGTGCAGTTGTACCACTCCAAACTCGGTTGGCCCCCGGGGGCCTAACCGGGGATCTCTTTCCTCTATCCTCCCATTGCAGACTTAGATTTCTCGGATTAGAAAAAGAGAAAATCAGTTGTATGTTAGTTGGGATTCAAACCAGGAACCTTCGAATTAATTATGACAAACGGCTCTCAGTGGCTTAGCGTTTTAAGACTGTTAAATATCTATAGTTCGTCCCGGGTTCGAAAGCAGACAAATGCCTAGTTGTACGGTTGGTTTTCATGTTTTTCCTAGGTGTAACATGATTACGAAGTAGGTTTCCAGTTAGAAGCCCAGCATTGAATCATTTCACTTTTGGGGAAGATTTCATTCGTGTGATTTATTCAAATAACCTAAATAACCGTCACGAAAGATATCTCTGCAACACCTTATAATTATCGCCAGAGATGGTATTAATCTCGAATCTCACGTTTTGTTGTATCATGTTTCAAATGCGTTGTCACTCGGCAAAACGGAAGATACTTTGCTCCAAATTTAATAAAAGAACTCAACTGTTTAAAACTATGTTGACGCTGACTGATATAAAATACTTTTTCCTTCCGTAAGCCAGTTTTTTGCAGTTTGGTGAAGCGCAAGATATTTAATTTTTTTAATTTAATCAGTGTGATTAAAAACTAAGCAATTTAAAAGCAGTCCTTTATCTCTCTTATTAATTACTAATTGGATCCGTGAATTTATACTAGCCGGATTTATTATAAAATTATACATTTTTCCTTTTTAATAGTAACAACGTCAGGCGATGGCCGCGTTCCGCGGTTAGTCGTTCGAAAAGTAAAAAGGACAACAAAAGTGATTCGGCAGTGATCAAAACTGGGGTTCGAGACCCTTCTTGGCTAAGAAATGTATGGCAACGCTAACACTGTATCGGGAATTGTAAGTACATGCTATTTTTTTATTTCTTAAGATTTTGCTGTTTAATTTTATGTGTTCTAATTGTGTTTGATAATAAAGTTGAAAAGACAAAACAAAAGATTGTCTAAGCAGAACAGCAGATTGATAAACTGTGAGTCCAACGAGAGTATAAAAACCGTAAAAAATTATTAATTATTAATATGATTATTTTTTCTTTGAATCAGTATGAGAGAAATTGACACCCTTTCTTTTATTTCATGGGTCTAAATGTCCGAAAAGAGAAAACAAAAAAAAAAGCATCAAAATTAATGGGAACATTTACCATATGTGATATTTAATGAATATGATCTTCAACGGCAGAATAATATTTCGCTAGCAGAGTTAATAAGAAACACATAGTTGTCCCCTGTCGCAAATTGCGGCAGAAACTGAATAACCATTAAGCTTGTCTACGTAATTACAGTATAATGCTAATGACCCAGACCACTGAGCTAATATATGTCGCGTGAACAAACATCCTCTTAAACACAATGATACGAGCGAGGTCATAATTTAACTTTAATAACGCGCTCTAAGATCATCACAGGTCTTGAGATGCGTGCCAATAAGCAGCACAAACATCTGCAGGGCTTGCGACGGCGTTCCACGTGTCGTTCAGTTTGCTTCAACTATTATCCAAATCTATTTACCAGTGGAGAGGAATTCAGCCTGAGCTTCATGCCTTCAAACAGAATAAAATTCATGGAAACTTTTAGTGCTTGTAATGCTTGTAATAACAAATTGTTTTTACCAGAATGAAGTAAAATTCAGTGTAAGAAAAACAACATTAGTTGAAGTAGACTTCATTTGAAAAAGCGCTTTGAGCAGTTCACAGTTATCGCCTTCTTCGGCTGCAATTTTATAAAAGACAAGTAACACAAATTATACCTAGAGGAACGCTCAGATCCTCAAAGAAGCCGTATACGAGTAACGCCAACTCCAGTAAGTCTTCCAAAGGGGCGAAGCCCCGAAGGATGACTCTTAGATTATTTAATGTATAGCGACCACACAACCCGAAACAGACTTTACAGTACTCTTATAAATCATGTCGAGCCAAGACGGGCTACAATAAAAACTGTTCTTCTAGCTCTGTGAAGGCAGACCATAAACAAGAATAGAGACTGACGAATTTTCATAAACACACTCGTAGGCTCGTAGGTAACCATAATGTCCTCTATAATGACAAAGATAAATTTTTTTCTGACCAGTATAAAGATTAGCGTTGCTGGGAGTTGTATCGTTGCTTTAAGCAGTGTTAAGCTCCCGAGGAAGGCTTGGATGTGCTATAGGTATAATGACTTTGTGGTGTTAGTGCGCTTGAAACACATAGTCAATTGAGAGTTTTTTCGGGTGTTTTGATGGCAGAGGAAGAGGGGTAGGAGACCCGCGGATCCGACATCCAAGGTCTTCCAAAAGGAAAACAATGAAAAGAAACTAAGCAAATAGAGTCCTCTGGTAATAGAAACTATCTGTTCGTAGGGGGGTTAGTAATTGTGTCAATGACTAATACAGACAGAATATTATTGAAATTGTCTCAAATCTATTTCAGCAAACGAGATTTTTTTTCTTTTTCCTAGTACGGCTTTGGGATAAGCAAAATTAAATTTGTGGTTTGCAGCCCAACAGTGCTGCTCTGTAGTCGACTTATTTGTTTTATTTTTCCCACCGAGAGAAAAGACAATTTATGATTATTACTAGAACTACAAAAGTATCTGATTATGAAAAAAAGAAAAGAAAGAAGCAAAACTGATCAGAGCATATCATTTCCAGTACTCTCTCTCCCTCTCTCTCTATATATGTGTGTATATATATATATATATATATATACACATTTATAAGGACACATTTTATATTTCATTTATTTATAAGGACGTATATATATATATACGTCCTTATAAATAAATGATCCAGGGTGGCAGTTAAGCCACAAGCTGGACTGGAGTATTAAAATAATAAATAATCTGGAAGCCAAAAGGATGACATGTGCAGTTTTCTTCTGAGTTGCAGAAACCGAAAGCTCCCAGTGACAGCAAAATGTTAATATTTACAGTCAGACCCCGCTATAGTGAATTTTAAGGAACCGAAAGTTTGGTTCGCTATATTCAGTGCTTCGTTATATCCGATCTCATAAGAAAAATGGATTGTTTGCTAAAAACTTGTAAAAATTGACTAGTGAATCACAAAAGAATTTACTAACATTGTTGTTGCATCTGCAAGAGAAGTAAATAAAAAATATATCTTTCAATAATTGCATTGATTATTATGTTAAATTTTGAAAAAAAATGTTTTTTCATTCTCCGTTGGTTTCACCATGCCGTAAATTTACGTGATAAACAAGTTAACATAAAATTCAGGTCTTTCCTCGAAATACGCATCCCTCCCACTAAAGGGCAGGTGTCCAACCTTTTAGCTTCTATGGGCCGCGATGTTATGAGCTGTTCTGTGGCAAATGTCACGTGGTCTGGTACCAAATGTTCTGGTGGTATGGTACCAGACGTTAAATACTAACTGTTACAATTGAAACCAGAAATTAAATAATTTGCCTACAATAATATCAAAAACCAAATTCTTAATTGCGTTGTGTTTACTTTTCCTTAAAACTAACCCGAACAACCCCTAAGACCAAGCAGGAGTACTGGTGTTAAGAACATTCACACAAGTCATCATCAGAAAAACTCTGAATCAATTATATATATATAACCAAGGATATTTATTGCAGCATTATAAGGAAAACACTCAATCTTTCAACTTAATTTCGAGATCTATGGTACCAGGGTGACAACTATTTAAAATAATGCATTTAGAATTATAATATATATTGCTATTTTCAAATATGCACCGAGATGAATTAATCAAAAATTTACACCATAAAAATTAATATTAACTTTTCATATGCAGTTATCAAACTCTGCTGGCCAGCATAAAAATACACAGGAATTTAATGAATCACCGAGCATGGTGTCTTTACCAATATTGATAGAGATTACTTAGTTCAAGAAATTTCTTAATTTACTCAGGTAAAAATTGCATACATAAATTTAGCAATCCCTTAGGCAGTTAGAAAACATTACATTTTCAAGTAGACCCGTTGGAGAAAAATGATTACATTTATTCCTACATTCAATTACTCAATTAAAGGTAAAGTAGAATTTAAATTTTTAATCGTTCCTTAATTTTGCAAAAAGTTAAGGTTAATCCTCAACCAAAAGTAGTAACAACTTAAAGTAAAAAGGTAAAATTTAGATAAGTTAACAAATTTAATATCTGTCTTAATTCATTATATATAAATTTTAAAATACAAACCAAGTTAAGGTTAAAAGTTCTAAATAGAGTTATAGTGCAGCAGTTGCTTAAATACACAGCCTGGATTTAAGATCCAGCAGAAAAACCTTTGACTAAAATAGAATTTAATTGGAAATTAAATACACATATAATTACTCCTTACTTTAAGAATTCATTACTGGAAAACTTTTCTTCAATTAATCAAATCTCTTAAAAAATTTTAATTAGCCTTATTTCTTAGGAAACATGTTCACGGAATTTAGGTTGCAAGCTGTACTAAATTTCAGGTGAAATTAACAATCAAAAAGTTGAACTCACTTGAAGGGAAGTAATTTAAAACTTAATTCAGCCTTGCTAGTTTATCAGATGGAACAATCTCCAGACGAGCAGCCGTTTGAAGTAGTAACCAAGAAGCTCTCCTTTGGGCATGATTCCAACCCGCACAGAGATGATGTTAGCAGTCCTGAAGGATGTCGGAAGATGAAGTAAGCATAGATGTTCCCAGAAGGAAGATGAAAATTGGACCCATAGACCGATGTGAAGAAGGTGG
>KK114741.1:409948-466050 GCA_000611955.2 Stegodyphus mimosarum
TATGTTTATTATTGTATTATTCGAAATAAATCTACGTTTCTATGAATATTGATTTTTTTTTTGCGGCCCGCCTGAAGTTAAACCTTGTTTGTTTGGCCCAAGTGTACCTATGAGTTTGACATCCCTGCTTTAGAACAACGCATCTGTACAAACTTTTACATTTTTTTAGAAATTCTCGGAGTAGGAAACATGTCCTTGCCGGAATTCGAATACCAAACCTCCGGACGTACTTTCAATTGTATCTAAAGGTAAGCGGTAAGGAATAAGAAAATTTCTTCCATTCTTCCCTACTCGAAGGCAGTTTCGAATGAGGGGGCTCAGTCGATATATTAAAGTGGTTAAAAATTCTATCATCTATTTGAGTTCGGGAGCCAGTTACAGATTCTTACAGAAAGTTTTGTAACAGGAAACGGGATAATTTGTCGGGGTTCGAATTCTGAGTCTTCCGATTGCTAGCAGAATGTGCATCCATATTATACACCATGAAGATCCGAGGTGAAGAAGAAAAAAAATTCCTTATAACCTAACTTGACAAATAATAACGCACATCCTGGATATTAAAAAGGCTCAGATATTAACGCCTACATTAATGGTGATCAACTTTATGATAAGAATATTTTTAACAATATCTTTTAAGTTCAGTATCGGTGAATCTAGTGTGCATTATCTCAAAGTCCTGTGCTATTCTCATTAGGCAAGCAATAAACGTTAATTACGTTAGCCTTTTCGCCAAACTAATCTGATTATCGCACATCATTTAGCGTTTTCTGATTGGTAACCATGTGTGAAAGACGACATAAGAGCTTGGTGGTTGGTTGCATTTCTGCTGCGGAGATTTTGACAGAGGTATTTCATCTGTTCTAACATCTTGCCATTTCCTCAAAAAATAATCACCTCTTCCCGATAAAGATACATGTGATATTTCGTGACGTTCATTGCACCGTTTATTGAATTTAACTTTCAAATGGACTATAGTATGCACGAACTCGTGTCCGAAAAGATAGCTGATATCAACGTGATGGCAAAGTGTTTTTCAGAGTAGAACACGAAAATCTAAATTAAAAATACAAAATCACCTCCGCGAGCGGGTTAACAAGGCTCTGCTTAAAGAAAATGTTTGTTTATTATGTAGCAATGGAAAAACTTTCGTAATAAACCATCAGCACAAAAGAAAACCGTCGACGAAAAATACAAATAAGGGGTAAAAAGCGCGAAATAATAATAATGATAGTCGATGGCATAATAGCATTTGGGATTTGTTTTTATTTACAGAAATATGTAATTTAACTGCATGTAATCTGGAATTCACATGGTATCTACAATAGTTATTACACAGTCTTTGAAACCATATGGGATATTTAACGTCACCTTGCCTTGAGCGGTCCGTTAATAAATAAATAGAAAAATTTGAAGTGGATTTTTTCCCTTAAATTCCATTTAATGATATCCTTTTATGATTTACTAGTGTATAACACCGTTCTATTGATAATTTTCTTACAATTGTTAAGCCGAAAGAATTTTACCGCATGTAATTTATAAGTTCTTAAACGCTGTAAATAAGCTATAGCGCATGAGAAGTTTTACTACTATTCAATCATAATCTAATAATCATACAAAAAATTCATTCAACTACATATATTTTTTTCATTTCACGCAATTAATGTTACTAGTTGGCAGCGAGCCTATACTGAAGCTTCCGAATAACTCGTCACAACTGTATGCCAAAAAATGCTCCTCATTTAATCTAAGAACATCAGCAATTTTTTTTTAACTGACAACTGATTTATAGGTACGCGCAAACGTAAATATTCGCTCTTTCATTGCAGCGATTTTCCAATTGTTTTGATCGCGCAATCTTTGAATAAAAAAGTAAGTTATACCTCAAGTAATGTAATATATACGATCATATATTGATCATGTATTGATTCTGAGCTTATTTCATTGGCGTATCTCCAAGTATCATTTTGCGTACCCCCTGGAGTACGCGTATGGAGTACACGACTACCACTGCTTTATTGTGCGCAACCGCTAATCATGAAACCAAGATATAAAAAATTAAATTTCGTACTTTTTATAAAATTGATTTTTTTTTTCAATTTTAAAGATGCCAAAATATGAATATTTGTGTCATTTAAAAAATTTTTACGACTGCAAATATGTGTCTATAAACACCTATCGCTGAACAAAAGGCGGGGTAATGTCTTTTCTGGACATTGTCCATAAAATTTTCAATATAATACATTTTAACCAAACTTTTTTACGAAAGAGTTTTAATCCCAGTAACATATTCAAGTTTCCTTGCAAATATTCTCCTTTAACACCAGTTATGACTTAGTTTCTGTATTTTTAGTAAAGTTTATTATTTCATCATTTAGCCCCAACAACAAATATATATAAATATATATACACATATCTAAGTAAGATATAACAAAATACGATAGCTGCTTTAAAAATAATTGGCGACCTCAAAATTAACATTCTAGATTCAGTGCTTTTCCCCTAAATTCATCTGTTCTCCCAAATTTGAGATCCTACCATGATACAGTAACCTAAGGTAGCAACAACATAACAACCTAAGGTTAACCAGTCATAGCTCAGAGTACTTTCTGCATATACTTAGTATAAATAAACTTGGCACAAAAAATGTGAAATGAAAATTGGGACTTCTTCAAAATTCAATCGCCTCTCTACTCAGACAATCACGACTACTCATTAAAAATATCACACATAAATACGTAAGATAAAAAATATATAAATCAAAATTATAATTTAAACTAATCGGTAATTCACTTTAATTCTCTGTGTTTTAAAAACCGTAATTGGAGCTAGTAATCATGATTAGCGGTTGCGCACTGGATTGCGTCATTTCTATATCATTCTATTTTGTATGGCTTGGCAGCGCTGATGACGTAATAATTGCAAATCGAAACTTTTAACTCAAACCAAAACTTTTCTCTTCGTGTGCTTCCATATTGGCTAACTAAGCACTTCAGCTTCTTTCTGCGCGCTGCGTGGTCACTATTTCGTTGTACGCGCTTTCTATCGCAATACTTTCCAAAATATAAATTGCTTTGAATAAGCACTACTAGAGTGTCAAATGATTGTGGCCACGAACGTCAACTGGAAAATAAAAATGGAATTAAAACAGTCTCGACTGCCAAGTTTCTATTATGCATCGACGCTGCTCCGTCTTTTCCTTGCATTTATTATTAAACACTCACACACACACATATATATATTTATCTCTAATTTAAGTTTTGACTTTTCCGTTTCATTTCGTTAACTTTATATATATATATATATATATATATACACATACCAGGATATATATATATATATATGTGTAAAATATTAAAAATACGGTGGCTTGACGCGAACAGGCAACCGCTAATTAACTTTTCGCAATTTCAGGATCTTCCCCCTAGACCAGTACTTTCGAGAACACTCTGGCATGGTATGTTGTAACCGCCACTATAAATAGATCTACGCGGCATTTTTGAGTCAAGTCGCTGCCCACTAACGCTGCTTTTAAAACTATCGCCGCTTGGTCTTTTTTTTTCTTATCTTTGTTCAATTATGACGTAAAATTATTAAATTGGATATTACATAACTTAAATTACGACGGATATGTAATTGGTGTTCTTCGTTTAAAGAAAAAATGATCGGTCATTTGAATTGAATAAAGATATGGAAATATGGAGTGTTAAATTCGTCAGTCTTATCTTTTCCCTCTCCTTACTACTCTGCCATCGCGACTGTGTTCCGAAAATATGTCCTATAAGACAAAAAATATGTAAATCAAAATTATAATTTAAACTAACCCTTAACTCCCTTTAATTCTATAACTCTGTTTTAAAAATCATAATAACTTCTTTGGATTGCGTCATTTCTAGATCATTCCATTTTGCATGGCCTGCGTAGCGCTGATGACGTAATAATTGGAAACTGAAACTTTTAAGTAAAGCCAAAACTTTTCTCTTCGTGTCCTTCCATATTGGCTAACTAGGCACTTCAGCTTCTTTTTGCGCGCTCCTTGGTCGCTATTTGGTTGTGCGCGCTTTCTATTGCAATACTTTCCAAAATATAAATGTTCTTGAATAGGCACGACTAGAGTGCCAAGTGTTTGTGGCCACGAACGTCAACTGGAAAATTAAAATGAAATTAAAAGCGCCTAGACAGCAAGTTTCTTTATCTTAATATAGCTGTTATGCATCGATATGCTCCGTCTTTTTTTTGCATTTATTATTACATATATATATATATATATATACATATGTGTGTGTGAGAGAGAACCTGATTCAGCAAATACCCAGCGAGGTGACGTCATCTCTCGCTAGCCCAGTGCAGCGTAAAGCAGCCCAGACGAGTTTCAGACATGGAGGAGAGTAGATGTGTTTTTCGTAAGAAAAGCTGACGATGCTTGACGATTCCTTAGATGCACTCTCTCAAGGACCAGGAAAATAGCTATTATGCCAAAACGCCGTTGACTTGCCTTCCAAAGAAGTTTGAGGAGGGATGGTGTCTCAGTGGTGTTATAGAAATCCACCAGCATTTGTGATTCTCGATCTTGTTCCCGAGATTCGATAATAAAAGCAAAACTGTGAACTGTTAATTATTCCATGAACAACTCGTGGATTAATCTGAGTCGCGGGGTTAACGTTTCCTTATGCCAGTTACATTTATTACCAGCTATAGTGTTCATTCTATCTGTTATCATCTTTTTAGTAAATTCATAAATAAATTAGTTTATACTGATCTCGTGCTTTTTGATCCTATAACCCCACATATATTGTTACTGTTTTTGTATTTAGTTTGCTATTTTTAGTACAATTATATTTAAAGTTGTTTTATTTCCTAGTGCAATGCAGCGTGTGACATATTTTAAGAGAAAGCTACGCCTGAAAAGTAAAAATACAGGAGCACGCGCATTTAATAAATAGACATCTAGTAATTGCTTTTGCTTTCTACAAACCTAGAGAACAGAAATTACCAGAAGCTTCTCGTGAGTGATTAAAAAGCTTGTAAAAGCCCGAGAAAAACATCTCAGTACAGGTATTTACTAAGTTACTGTTGTTTACATAGCCTCTGTAATTTTGAGATCGGATTAGCTTTCTCTGCGCTTTGAATTGTGTCCTATTTAATGTTTTAGTAGTTTAAAATATAACTGTGTGATATTGCGATATTGTACAAATATAAAGTAAAAATGAAAGAGGGCGTGCATTTAATATTTAATAAATAGATATCTCGTAATTGCTGTTGCCATCCACAATAATCGAGAAAATAGGTTTCACCAGAATATTCTAGTGAATAATTAAAAAGCGTATAAAAGCCGAATTAAAACACCTGAGCGTAGTTGTAGCTGTTTTAAGCGACCTGTTGTTTATTTAATGCTGTTATTGATTGTAGCATATTCGCTGTGAGATTGGATTAACGTTTTCTGTTTCGAATTAAATTCCGTTTAACGTTTGAGATATTGTGATACTGTACGAATATCTCTGAGGAAACATTTCGGCATTTTGTTTTATTTCTTGTGATAAGAATAAATTTTATTAACTTTTCGTCAGATTTGTGCATTCAATCTATTACAAACTCGTACGCATGCAAAACGTTTTGGTGTCAGGAGTGGGGTTTTGAATGTGAATAACAAGAGCGATGGAAGAACAGTTAAGGCAGTTATTAGCAGCGTTTGCTGCGTTTAAAAAAATAGATGAAAGCGGGCCAAGAATCCGTTAAAGAAGATATGATAACGGGCCAAGAATCATTTAAAGAAGAGATGAAAGCCATACAAGAAAAGATCGAAGCAGGTAAAGAAGAATTAAAAAGAGAAAGTACCTGCATAATTGAAAACAAATTTAGGGCCGAATAGACGCTGTTGAAAATAAAGTTGGACACATTGAAGAAAGAGTTTCTTCTGTAAAAGAACAAATAGAAAAAAGAGTTTATTCTGTAAAAGAACAAGCAGAACAAAGAGTTTATTTTCTAAAAGAACAAATAGAAGAAAGGGTTTAGTCTATGAAAGAACAAATAGGAGAAAGAGTTTCTTCTGTGGAGCAACGAATCGAAGGAAGAGTTTCAGCCGTTCAACAAAACATTGATGACAAGGTTACTGCTGCTGTCGCTAAAGAAGTTGACACCTTAAAGAAGTGCAGAGCGACATCAAGGAGTAATTCTGACGGTTTTAAATTTTTACCCATGCCTGCTCGTCCCTCACTGAAGCTATCCACGTATTCTGGCAAGACCTCCTGGCAAGTACATAGGACACAATTGTCTATAGTTGCGGATGCGAATAGATAGAATTCCTAATCTAAGGCCACTCATCTCGCCGCTTCTTTGAGAGCAGACGCAGTGAATATCCTTCAGACTCTTTCCGAATACCAAAGGCTAGATTTCGACCTCTGTCTAGCGCATAGGAGCTGCACTTCGGGGAGAAATGTTGGAAAGACTGCAGCAGGCTTCAATTAAAGTCCGTCAACAGAAGCCCACTGATACAATCCAGGAGCTTGCCACGGATGTTGAAAGGCTGTCTCACATCGCTTTTATGGAGTTCCCGAGAGAAAACGAGGGGAGTCCTGTCCCTGCTGCACTTTATCGACGGCATCCGGGATCCTGAAATACAGAGAGCTCTGAGAATGGCGGATGTGAAGGATTTAAAAAGCACTCTATTGTATGCCATGAAATTCGTGGCAGCCCAACAAGCAACTCATAGAGACTGCAAACCAGTCTGAGCTGTGCAAGTCTACGAGCCAGTGGATCAACTGATGGCTCATTTAGATGATTTATCCAGACAAGTCAATCTTTGATACGAAGTAGGAGTGAGAACAAACAGATTCTAAAGTGTTGGAAATGTAGTCTTGAAGGCCACATACGAAAGAACAGCATAGCACCCCTGGGCACGAAAAATAATACAGACGATTTAAACAGACAATTAAATGTCACGAGACGGAAAAGGAGCGAAAAGTAACCAAAGTGCTGGAACTGCGGAGCTCGAGCTCGTGCGAAGGAACTGCAAAACACCCACGGCATGGAGAATAAGAGCATTTCCCAGCAACGACGCAGGAAACAAATTAATGGTCATATCGCAGAGAGTAATTTCAAGGATAATTGGAAGACCCATTGTAAAGCGCTCAAGATTTCTGCAGTGAGTGGCAACAGTAATGGACTATCCATCAATGGGCATATCGATAGAGTTCCTTGCAATGTGATCATTGATACAGGAGTTAATATTACCATCGTTCGAAAAGATATAGCTCAACAATTTAAACTCATTTGGACGTTACCTTCTAGACTGCGTCTGGGGATAAAATCGACATAAATCGACATTTCGGGAAATTAAACATGAAAATCACGCTTGGAAATGTCGCCTATATGTGGTGAATATTACAGATCCTTATATTCGGATTGGACCTTTTAAGGAAATACAATTTTTCCTTGGATTTCAACAACAAACTGGTTTCAGAACCTGAAGACATGACCATCCATCATCAGAAGAGATGATCAGCTCCCGACATCTCTGAAAGACCATACTCAGAAAGCTGCCGAAATCATACTAGGTTAGAAGAGAAACACCAGACTACCGGCTATTCGCCATCCCACATGCTTATTGGTCCTGACCTTCATCTGCCTTGCGATCTCTTATTTGATCGCCCTCCGGATGCGCCTTCATCGCCTGAGGAATACGTTCAAAATCTCCAGGATCGGTTTAAGGTAATGCACAACTTTGCAGGAGAGCGAGTCAACTTAACGACGAAGAAAATGAAGACCCGATACGACACCAGAGCTATTGGACATCGATTCAACGAACGAGACCAGGTGTGGTTGTGAAATCCGACTCGACGGAAAAGACTTGTCCGAAACTACAGTCACCTTGGAATGGTCCGTACAGAGTCCTAAACAGGCTGAACGACGTCGTGATTCGGATCCGTAAGTCATCGAACTCTAAGCCTAAAGTCGTTCATTACGACAGGTTAGCTTCTTACTATGGCCATAGTACGTAGTGTATATAATTATAAATAACATTGTTAATAGTATTAGACCATGATCTTTTTCGTCTATATTTGATAGTACAGTCGAATCCGGTTCATTGGACCACCGGATATTCGGACCAGCTGCTCTTTTGGACCGAATCCTAAAGGACCGAAACAAATCCTGTGTTCATAAGCCTAATATTACCTAATATTATTTGGACCAAAATTCCGTTTAATCGAACCAAAAAACGTGAGAGCGAATAAGAAACAGAAGCCACAAGTCCGCCGCGTACAGCAGATGTACAGGTAGTCCGTGACATATGGGAGGATTTGTAGCTGCGCTCCCCAAAAGAATGCTTTATCAAAGGTCAGGAATTCCTTAAAGTGCATGACAAGAGCAAAACCAGTGGGAGGCGAACATGCGCACCATTTTCTTTGAATTTCTTAAAACAGAGCTACCTATAACCGCCAGCGAGGTTATTGGTCCCACTGCGTCACCGATTTTTGAGGAAATGAATAACAGAGTGTCCGGTTCCACCTGAAAGGAATTCCCGCCTGTCAATCATGATTAAAGTTTACACGAGAAAGCTATCATTTCACCACCTTTGGGGATGGTTTTAATGCCATAACTTTGAATGGCGAGCATTTAACTCCATCTTGACCGCGAAATACCAAGGTTTCTTTAGACAACTTTAGTCAGTGAACTGTGCGCGTTGTCTCGTCTCCTCTGCCAAAATGTTATGACGGGACTTGACGTTAGCTGAAAAAATTGCTTTCCTGGATAAGATCAAGCAACAACCACGAAACACTAATCAGCGTCGGTTGGTGGAAATTACCGGATTGGCAAAGACTACAATTTCGCGCTTGATAAAACAACAGAATGAGCTGCGAGAAGAATGGGCACAATGTGAAGGATGAGTAGAAATTTTCAAAAAAAACGCAAGCGTGAAAACAAGGATTCAGACGTCGATGAGGCCCTTAATGAATGGTTTGCTATTGTTACTGAACGAGCTGTGCGAGTAAGCGGCCCAATGTTACAATGCAAAGCAGAACACGCTAAAAAGCTGGGCCACGATGACGGTCGGTTGTCTCGATGGAAATCTAGACATGACATAAAATTCAAGAAAGCACATGGCGAGAAAGAAAGTGCTGATAGTGCAGGGGCTGAAGAATGGAAATCAACGAAACTGCTCTTCTTGAAAATTTTTAAGCAAATGACATCTACAGTGCTAATGAAACTGGGCTGTATTATCGTGCTACACCAGACGGCTCGTTAAGTTACAAACATATTGTAACTTAACGAGCCATGTGCTTTTTTCTAGCTCGAAAAAAGCGATGGATCGCGTAACTGTCTTGTGATGCTCAAACTGTCGGGAACGGACAAGAGGAAGCTGTTGGTTATAGGAAAAAGCACTAAGCCTCGCTGCTTTAAAGGACTTAGGTTGAACAATTTACCAGTTGTGTATCGTGCGAACAGAAATGCGTGGATGACCACTGAACTTTTTAAAGAATGGCTGAAGGATTGGGACAGAGAGCTACATAGCCAGTCGAGAAAAGTGCTTTTCCTCTTGACAACTATGAAGCACATCCTCATTTAGATTGCATGAAGAAAATGCAACTGGAATTTCTACCTCCCACGACCACAGCTTTGGTCCAGCCAATGGACATGGGCATCATAAAACATTTGAAGACCTTTTATCGTGCAAGGTTGGTTAATACATCCTTGGAGCAACTGAAGAAAGTTTGCTGACCTCATCGTCAAAAGCCAGAGAAGTCAGTGCAAAAGTCAACATATTACAAGCAGTTACATTTGTGGCCGACAGCTGGCGAAAAGTGAGTAGTGAGACAATTCAGAACTGTTTTTCTCACTGTAGCTTTAAACACTTGGTTCTGGAGATGGATGTGGACATGCTCATTGAAAGTGAAAATGATGAAGGACATGTGGAACTTCAAAAGGTACAAAATTGTGAAGAATTTTTATCCATCGACAACGAGCTTCAATGCTACGATGAAAATGAAGATTACGACGCTGCAATTGTTGCTCGAGTTCCAGCAAAACACACGACAACATCGGAAGACCAAGGAAGTGGTGATGATGATGATGCCACTAATAACTTGGTGTAAGTGACAACACAAAATGCGAGGAAATGCATTGAAACTTTGCGTCGGTATTTCATGCAGGAGGGAAATGAAGGCAGTCACATTGCTGCGTTCGATGTTTGTGACGATTTCGTTCACGTGCAATCCGTCAAGAGAACGCGTCATATCACATTGGATAATTTCTTCAAATGCTGACTGGAACTTGGTAAGAACTTGTTTTTATTGTGCTCCGCATGCTGAGTATCGTGGAGATCATTTCTAAGAATTTGTTTCCACATTAGTTTTCTCAATGAAAAGCGTTCGACTGTAGTTCTTATTTGTACATGTATGTTCGCCATTACGTGTGTAGCGCACAATAAAGGTCATAATTACATTTTAGTACATGATTTACATGTACATTTACTATTTGCTACATATAGCACATCCCGTCTTACAACATAGGACATGTTCGTGTAATCGGATCAGCCGGTTATTAGGACCAAAACGATCGCTTCTCGATGTGGTCCGATTAACCGGAATCGACTGTATTTGATTTGTGTTTAGTATTTGATAGTATTTGACTTGTTTTAAGTTATATATTGTAATTATTGTTTATGTTGTTTGTAATGTAATGTGTGTTATTGCATTGATGCCTTAGTTGTAAGCTTGGCTTCCTGTCCAGAGATTGTACTACTCGCGACGTGCAGTCCTTAGGAAGGCGGTAGTGTTACGGTTTTTGTATTTAATTTGCTATTTTTAGTAAAATTATATTTAAAGTTGTTTTATTTTCCAGTGCAATAGCGCGTGACATATTTTAAGAGAAAGCTACGCCTGAAAAGTAAAAATACAGGAGCACGCGCATTTAATAAATAGAGATCTAGCAATTGCTTTTGCTTTCTACAAACCTCGAGAATAGAAATTACCAGAAGCTTCTCGTGACTGATTAAAAAGCTTATAAAAGCCGGAGAAAAACATCTCAGCTCAGTTATTTACTAAGTTATTGTTGTTTACTTAGCCGCTGTAAATTTAAAATCGGATTAGCTTTCTCTGCCCTTTGAATTGTGTTCTATTTAACGTTTTAGTTGTTTAAAATATAACTGCTGTGTGATATTGCGATATTCTACGAATATCTGTGAGAAAATATTTCAGCATTTTGTTTTCTTTCTTATAAGAATAAATTTTATTAACTTTTCATCAGACTTGTCGAACCCGTACGCACCCAACAATATATTATATATGTGATATTTTAAATGTGTTGCTTGGAAACTGCGTAGTTTAACATCCTGTAATTTTAATTTCCGATTGTCGTAATGGCTGAATGAAAAGACAGGAAGAAGACATTGACAAAACTAAGTTCGGCGAACCACCATCTTTATTTTTAGGCACACCAAAAATTATTTTTTGTAGACAATATACTTTTTGATCATCGTTGAATACAATAATTTCTATGTACACTGGTTTTAAAAGTACGACCTAAACATCTTTGACAAGAAAGCATAAGCAGCGGGGACATGTTTGCATAGCAGAAGTTAGGAAAAGGAATGACGTAACTGCTCACGAAGTAGTATTAATTCTAGATAGGTGCATAAGTACAGCTAAGCTGCTATTGGTTAATTTTAAGTTTTAGTTCCCTTTTTTCAAGCAGCGTTATGTAACGTGGAAAGATCTCGAATTTGGGAAAACAGATGAACTTAGGGGGGAGAACATAAAATCTAGAATAGTCAGTTTTGAGGTCTCCAATCATTTCTTAGCGCAGCCATTGCATTTTATTATATCTTACATATATGTACACTTTTGGACTGCCGATTGCAATAAAAACAGGAGGTGCACAACTACATATCAAAACAAGCCCATATAAAAAATTTCAAAGTTCTACGACTAATCGTTTTATACTTATTTACATATGTTGTACATACGTATATACATGCATACATACTAACGTTCGTACAGACGTCACGAAACAAAATCCCTTATGGATCCATTTTACAATCTGTTGTGGGAAAAAAGAGTCTAAGAGAGAGAAATTTTTATACTACTAACTCTACTACTGATGTCATTCAGATTTAATATTATCATTCATCTTTAGTTTGTTTAAAATAATGGTTTTAATATAATGGTACAAAAGATAAATATTTCACCTTTAAAATCCTAAGTATTTAAACTGCAGAATGTTAATATAAAAATGAGAATGACTTTGTGCGCATTTTAGCTGCCCAACAATGCATTTAATTATTTGTAGCATTGTTATTACAACAATGTTAATTTATCTGCCCAACAATACATTTTTCTAGGATGAGTTTAGCATACATGCTACTGCTTTTTAATGTTTAGCTTTTCGTTTTGTTTTATTTCACATTATTTCACTAATTATTATATTTTAATTTTTCCTAACGAAAGATTTGTTAAATGCTAAAACCACGAAATGCCCAAAGTGAAAACCAAAAATAATCTTACCGAATGAAATGGAATGAAACTTTGTGATCAGTAAACCTTTCTGGTCAGCAGTCTCACATTTTTCTTCGATTTACCAACCAAATATGAGCTCTTTCCTAGTCTAATATTTCTCATGGCTTCCTTTCTCACCTTATTCCAAGGTAAGCGAAAGAAAAAATAACTTTCAGAAAAACTGTTTTAACTACAAAATAAAATCGATAAATAGATAAAGGCGAAAACAACGTATAACCGAAGTTATACGTTGGATAAATAAATGATTTTTTATTAACATGAGTAGGAATGAATCAGTATACAGTTGAAGAAATATATAAATGTAAAAGAGGTAGGTGTAAACGGCGTTGTGCGTTATATAAATAGATAAAGTGTTGAAGACAAAATAAATAGAGACATGGATAAAACAACATATTAAAAGACGTATAAATGAGATCAGCGCTTCACTGTATTTAAAACCGAATTATCAGAGCCCAAATGAAAACACCTGAGTAGAAAACTGATGTTCAGATTAATCGTTTAAAAAATACCGTCGCTTTAAGTACATTTAAGGCTTTTCTCTTTCAATGAAATTTATTCGAGTTAATAGGTAAACAGACACTTGTGGAAATACTCTTGCAGTGCTTATTTTTCTAAACGGTCAACATGAAAAATTAAAAGAGATTTTGCCGAGAATCAAATTACAGACTTCCAATTCGCTAGTTGATTGTGCTAATCAATACAGCACAACAGCTTGTTGCATGTACGTAAATACAATACATCTTAATTCTACCGTATATCACCATTCAATACCTCGAACACGCACGCTTTAAAGGATCAGGAAAATTTTAAATGTCAAAATATACCAAAACTTTTAACACATTTTAAGCTCAATATCTTAATAATCAACTCTGTTATGATCGGGAAATTTTGTATACCTATCCCCAAATTCTTTTAATGTATTTGCTCTTTTTGCATTATGTTTCAAATATTAAAATATTTTGAATAAAATAAAAATTACATACATTCTTCATCTATCTGTGCGCGCACTGCGCGAAGCGTTATGAACACTCAAATCTCTATATTAAGCTAATTTATTTTTGTTATATATAATAAAATGGTTTAGTTTAAAAACTAGCGAATAATATTTTTTCAATTTTATTTCCAGTGGCTGGGCAAAAAGTTACAGAAAACTAAAATCTTACAAACAATAGAACAAATAACAAAAAGACTGCCGCCCAACCGGTATAGTGGTTAGCGTCGCTGACTGCCGTGCCGAAGGGCTCGGTTTCGAATCCCTGAGAAGGCATGGATGTTTGTAAATGTATAGTGTCGGTGCGGCATAGCGGCACTCTAAATATGCGGCGAGCCGAAAGTCCTCTCATGTGGTTTGGTGGAAGGGAAGAGGTGTGGGAGACCCTCGGACCCGTCCCCCCGGGGTGCTCTCCCTCAAAATTGAGGGCGGAACTGAGCCAAATCGTACTGTCACCTTAGGTGCTCAAGGCTGTGGCCAACGACAGGCGTAATCTAGCGCTCCTTGATACGAGAATTCTCATGGGCTTGGGCTGACTCCATCAGACAAATGAGCATGAGCAACAACAAAAAGACCGAAGTCATTGCCTAAGGAGCGCTCTTGCCTCCCAGTATCTTGACTATTCTGTAAGACCACGAAGAGCTTCACATCGAAGCAGTTGGTCCCAGTCCATTTCTTCTCTAGAATTACAAAGTGGGCAAATAGGATCGTTTGAAATGCCTATGCGGTGCAGGTGGGCGGCAAGGTAATCATGCCCTGTAGACAGACGGGAAGCCGCAACTACATTGCGTCTTGGACTATTGGGTATAAGAGAATGACTTTTCATTCTCCAACTTTTTAACGCTGTACGAGTCTAGAGATCTCGTAAGATATTAGACGTAAATAAACTTCTTAAAAACAATTTAATCCTCAATAAAAAACGGCTGTATTAGGATATTGTAAACCTCGTTTGGCATCTCGTTTTGCAAGTAAGTTCACTTGTTCATTGCCCCAAAGTCCACAATGGCCAGACATCCACTGGAGAACGATTTGTTTCCCCTTTAGAGTTCTCAGGAGTTCTTGGCATTGCAAAATTTCAGGTGTTAATCGATATTCAACAGAGCTAATTGATTGAATGGCTGCGTGAGAATCGGAAAAAATGACTGCCTTTGCAAACTTGTAATGAATAGGTAATAATTGCTGTAGGGCTATACAGATAGCTACTACTTCGCCATCAATGGAGGTACCAATGTATCCTTCAGGGGCGTAGAAAGAAAAGACATTCGAAAACACACCAGCTCCGACATTAAAATGACAGTCAAACTGAGAACCATCAGTAAAAATATGCAACCAATGAATAGGTAGATATCTAGTCGCAATGATCTCCAAAGCCAGACATTTCAAAACGCTTGGTGTAACATCTATCTTTCTATGGATGGTTTCCACTAGGTCTAGCCTTACTTTGACATTAATCACCTCCAAAGTGCTTATGGTTGTCAAGAGAGGTTGTATATTACCTGGAATCTCAAGATCTGTTTTCATATTCAGAACGCTTTGAATAACACCATATTGGGTTTTTAATTTCCCAGGCTTTAATACGTAGCCCCTCCAGTATGGATCCTCCATGCGCAGTAGCTTTTCATAGAGAACCAAGTCCTCATATTCACAATATCCTGGAAGGGTTTATTTCCTGTCAACATGCGTTTTGTTCCGGTTCTGAGGTGCAATGTAGATCTGCCTCCTCGTGATGCACCCTGGAAACACTTTGCGGCTAAGTGATCTACAGTTTTGGTATGCAGCCTTCCTACTCTTCGTCCTTGAAACTTTTTAAAAAAAAATAAAATTGTTTAATTTGAAAATGCAAAATCTACTACTTTTTATAGCATAAAATTAAACCTAATGCCAACCATTTTATTCGAGAAACATAATAGTTTGTCGTTCTACACCCATGTAGGATTTGCAGAACTGGTAAAAATTTCTTAAACTTCTGACCAACGATACTAGTGAAATTATGAGCACAAGCAGGAAAATTGTAATTTTGAGAAATCTTAGCATAAAGTACTTTAAGATATTTTAATCTAAAACTGAAATCTAATAAATTGTATTATTTTCTTAATAATCGAGATAAAAATATATCTATCACTTCAAATTTGTAAGTATGCATAGTTATGTATTTAAATAAGATTGCATACATAATCACCTTAATTCCATTTCAAACTACCAAAAGTGACGAGACAAAATTTTCACAAATATAATAAAATTTTATTTTATTTCCGGATGTGCCTATGTAAAAACCAATAAAATTTGTCATTTCATATAGTATTTGTTCAATTCAAAAAATTTCCTGAAATTCAAATTAGACACTTCAGAGAAATCATATGCGCAAAGAGAAAATTTTATAAAATTTTCAATGGAAAAAAATTGTTTTGGAATCCGATAAGTCAATAACTTTCTTAAAATTAAAATTTAAGTAGGTAGCACGCTAATGAGCTAATTTGTTATAATGTGTAACTATACACGGTGTCCTATCAACACCGTCCAAACTCTGCACAGCCAGATTCCTCGCTTGAAATACATAAAATATGCTCAAAGAACTATTCGACCCATAATTTTGAAACACGACGGCTCGCAGTTTTCGAGATAAATGTAAAAGAAAAGTATAATGCCTTATCCGGTGTAAGAAAACAAACTTTATTGGAAACGCAAACTTTGTTACTTGCATATGTTTACATAGGAAGACGTTCAAAATATCCTCCGCGCATATGGAGGCACCGTGGAATGACGTCAAGCCGTCGTATGTTGAAGCGTGTTTATAGGGCTGCATGTAGTAGTAGCTACCAGTTACGATGGCATGCCTGTCTGCAATTTTGCCACTTCGACTTCATACCTATTACTGTACTCATATTATACATAATTGCCATTTCGCCATTTTCGACATTATGCCTAATTGCTTCTACATAATGAAGGAATGACTAAGTATGTATTTTTCGCACAAGGGTGTTGGTATTTATAACACCATCTATTCCCCTATTACCGTGAAAGGCCACTGGTACTACTAGATCTATAGAATTAAAACTCTACGAAGTCGGCGCCTGCTTTTGAACATGAACGATTCGATTCGAGTAGCTACCGGTAATCATCGCAAGGTGATAATGTATTCCATTCGTAAATATTGCAATATGTACTTTATCTTCGGTCAATAGGATGGGAATGAGTCCGGTTTGATGGCCGCCACGATCGCCATATCTGATACATTTGAATTCTTCCTATGGGGCCATCTGAAAGAACTGGTCTATCTAGACCTAATTATACAGAAATTGACTTAGCTGCTTTTCCTCCTGCTGACTGTGCTTTGATGGACAACACGCAGCTGTAACATATGTAGTCAGCCAATCCACGGCGCGCGTTCACTCCAAGATATGCGCGGTGGACGCTTTGAAAGTCATCCTGTGTAAACATACGCAAATACCGATATTCAAGGTTCCGATACAGTATTTTGTTTTCACCTGATATGACGTTATACATTTCTTTCGTATTTATCTCGAAAACTGGGTCGTACAGGTACAGTTCTTTCATTTATTATATATTCCAAGCGAGGAACCTGGATTTGCAGAGTTTGGGCTGTCTTGCTGGGACACCCTCTATATTTGTATAAAATTGTATACAGAGGCACTTTATGTACAGTTCAACGTATTTAATACGAGGAATTTTCTTAAATGCAAGTATAAGCAAATCGTCTGTATCTTTAAATGGCAAACGTTTAGATGCACAAACTGCCTTCGTGTAGCAAATATAATAATAATGGCCAGCAGTATACATTCGATTTGAAACTTCGTTGTCAGCTTGAACTAGTGTCAGAAAGATTTCTGATGTAAGATATCTAGTTAATTTCAGCACTTGATTTTCAGCCTAAATGATATACTAGATTTTTTTCATGATATGTCGAAGAAAATAATTTAACAAAGTATTATATGAGAGGGGAAAATCTTTTGTGATTTCTATTTCTTTTACGTGTTTGCACGAAAATCAGCATATCATTTAAATTTAGAACAATCTCTTGTGTTACCTGTGCATTTCAGTTTTTTAATTACAGGAATGAAAACTTCAAATTTTAAAAAAGCGATCTCTTCTTAAGCCAGTCACCCACTTTAAAGATGATTTTTCTCTTTTGTGGAGGTTATCATCTTAGACAGGTCATGTTCAATTGCTATATTTATTCATGTCCTTAGAAGTACATAACTCAACCAATGACGAAGTGTTTCAGACTCCTGAATGCTGGTAGTTCGGGTTCTTATCCAGTCGGATAGGCTGGCTGTATGGTTGAGTTTCTTGATCTGTCTTATATGTAACATAAATACGAACTACATTCACTTAGAAATCCTACACGTCAGTCCACCTGCTATTCAAAAAACTAAGCGCAGAAATATTGATTATTTCTTAACAATTATTAACTATTGAAAAATGTTATCTCTTAAATTTTGTCATGCTAAAAAAGATCCACATAAGTGTAAAAACAATAAGGTTTCTCGAAACAAGAAACGTGAGAAATGTCTTTCCCGAGATTCGAACCTCGATTCTTCTAGGTGTTAATTGAACGTGCTGCTAACTTAAACGACGAGAGCAAGCAAGGAAAAAAGTAATTAGGTTAGGTTACATTACTTGAACACGACAAAGAATACCAGGACTACGTCTCTAAGCGGAAGCAGGCCTTTGTGGGAGACTTTCTAAGGGAAAGTTGTCGTATTCACGTTATACAAGAGGAAACACACGAATACCAAACATGTATTTGAGTTCGAACCCGCATCGAACTATCAGAATTGAGCGTTCTTAGCTCTTCAGCCATTGGTCGGACGAGGAGAGGAACCGAATGTCATAATTCCTTTTAAAATGAAAGCAAGGGTTCAGTTTTCTAAAGAAGCATAAGTCACCATTAAATTTCTCGACAAACGTCAGCATTTCCATCACTTTAAACATATGATTTTTCACATCATACTTTTAAACCAAAGGACGTGTATCGTGTAAAAACAAAAATCTCCGAAAAGATATGTTTCAAAGTATTTACTAGTAGTAATCTACTCTCTAAGAATTATTTAACAAATTTCCCTGAAACAAGTTCCCTCACATTCCACTCAACATAAAATTTTTAGATTTTCGTGAGCATCTTAAAAATGGAGTTTGAAATCTATCAATTTCCATCATATTGCTTTCCCAGAAGTGAAGGAAATTCTGAAAAATTTCTCAATGGATTTTCTGCATCACTTTTAATTTTATGATTCTTCTTTGCACTTTCGGCAAGCTGATAAAGGAAATGCTATAATTCACAAACGTGTCACTACAGTGTGGTGGAAAAATTAAAATACTCGCGTATCTATCTCTTTGCGTAGGTTTCCATGGTCAGGAAGAAGAACCGTTTCTTGAATTAGCAGAGAAAAGATTTAGTGCTATCCCACTCAAGCAAGAAAATATGCAGAGGAATTAGTTTCAATTTGTTAATACGAAACATCTTGTGGTTCATTCAACTGTATATAAGATTTAAAAGTTTCTGCCCTAATATAAATGGCATTCTAAAAAGAATGACATGATTTTAAAACGAAATGGGGACCATGTTTAAATGTTAAATAGCATTCTCACTAATTTTTATTTCTGTTTAATACGCTTTGATAATTCATGAGTGCTAAATACACGCTTCAAAATGTTTTGGACATAAAATTATCTTCTCAGATGAAGCTCATTTCTGCTTGATTGGTTATGTTAACAAATAAAACTGTCGTTTTTGATATGAAAACACTCCATAAGAGATGCATAAAAAGCTTTTGCATTCCCGAAAGATCACTGAATGGTGCGTTTTAGGATATAACGTCATCATCGGACTCTTTTATTTTTTCCAAAACTGCAGATGAAATGCAGTTACAGAAACTGATGAGTGACAGCAATTGACGAAAACAAATTTTGGGGCCAAACATGGGGCCATTTTGAGCATATCAAAATGGCCTTTTGTTCCTAAAACACATATTCGCAGCGATGCCTGTTACTATTTTACCCTTGTTTCTGAATTGCTTAAGTCGGTATAAGCCTTTTCATCCGTAACTGCTTGCATAAACCGGCGGCCTGAACCAAAATTTATATGCACGCTTTGTCTTGTAAAGTTATATTTTAATACTTTAATTTTTGTTTCTGTTAATCTCAAAGTTTAATTTCTGTTATCACACATGTTGTGTACTGTTAGACTGAGGAACTATTGCAAAGGTTTGTTTTAAAGCTTTTCCTGAGATGATGTTACTTTACTGAAAGATTAGGACGTAGAGATGAGTCATCTGACTGTTTTCATGGAGCCAGAGATTAACACCTAAAGAAGTTATGTTATGCGCTAAACAATCGAACGGTGCCGTAATCTCTATCAATAACACTGCGTACGCAGAATATGGTGTATGACATGCACAGTTAAGTAAACCAGGCTCGGGGATAAGTTTTAGAGACATTAGGTACTTTTTGAAAGCAGGACAGATGATAATTGAACAATGCCCTCGCCGGGATTCGAACCATGGACCTCTCGAATACGCGCTGAGCGTGCTAACCACTACACAACGAAGGATTGCTAAGAAAGCGGCAAAAATACCTTATATACTCCCCCTTTTAAAGGGCGACTGCGGATTAGGGGACCCAATCGCCAAATTCTGGTGGTGGAGAATCATCATCTACCACCTTTTTTAGTTCGAGCGCCACTGTAGAGACATTAGGTATTTTTTGAAAGCAGAAGAGATGAAAAATGAGCAATGCCCTCGCCGAGATTCGAACCACGGACCTCATGAATACGCGCCGCACGTGCTGACGACTACATCACGATTGCTTGCTGAGAAGGCGGGAGAATTACCTTACAAAGTAATCGCATTACGTCTTAACTAATTGTAAAATTGTTGAAGAACTGTACTGTAACATCTTGACTTCAATCTACAGTAACTGGCAATGTGAATTAACAAATACGCGATAACTGTTTAAATTGTTGTAATCTATGTTTACAAACTTTATCTTACCTATTAAATCCTCTCATTGCACTTATTTCCCTTCCTAGATATACAACATTGGATTGACAGTCTTAAGAGACATGGTCTGTAACTGGTAGGTAATAATGGCGGTAGAATGTAAGTAATAAGGTCGATAATAGTGCAGTAGTAATCGCGATAAGACTTCTCAAACTGTGTAGGTAATAATGGCGATAGAACTTCCGTGTTCCGTGTGGACAAGCTGTCCTGCTGACAGAAAATTGAAGTTCTGTTTATAGGACGCAACATATTTCCAAACAAGTATCTCCCGACGTCCGCAGCACCTGCACCAATCCGTCTACACAGAAAAAACATACCGCTGGTGCGACAGGAATATATTGCTGTCCACCTTCCCCCGCGCCACGATTAGTAACAGCGAGCACCACAGGAAACAAAGCTGTTGGCGACTCACTTGGTTAATGAAACTGCGTATGAAAATACATATGGCATACAGGTAATCTCCATTTCATTTTGCAATTCTGTTTACTGTTATTTTCTCAAAATGACTAACGACAGATATGGTGAATGGTTAAGTGCTTTGCTCTGGTTGATTCTGTCAATAGCTAGTGATACTCAATGTCTACAAAATTAATTACACGATTAAAACTATAAATGATGATTTTCTTTAAGTAAGTTGGCGTTCACTTACTTACCTTACTTCTAATACTTTTAAAATTGCTTTAAGTGTAGACAGCTATTTTTAAAGCAAAATCGTCCTGAATAGATGAACTGCTATTAGGCCAGCAAAAGTTATTTTGTCACCAAGTAAGTTTCTCACTTTGTGAAGACGAGTGGGGGTTTAAGGAATACTAACAAAGATGGAACATTTTCGTACTAGTAGAGATAGCTTCCAGCCTGTGGTACGCATACTCCTGGGAGTAGACAATGGCTTAGTCAGGGATACGCGAAAATGTAATCAATAATGATGGAAAATTAGAAAATGTAGAATAAATTATGATAAAAAGCAAAATATTCAGAAGGTTTTAAATTTATTACTGAATAGGAAGTAAAGCAACTTCAAGGATTTCCAATGTGTTCGTTACTGACAGAAATATATAAAAGCTGTGTCCCACTCACATCACTAAAACTAGCCCCACTCACATCTGTCGTATTAATCGATTTCTTAGTCATGGTATGTAGATACATCCTCCCTCGAATTGCATTTTCGGCACTAAATGAACCATCAAGTCAGTTTCTGGTATCAGTTTAATTCTGATATTGGGATCAATATGAGCTCAGAGTTTCGTTTCAAATTAATCTGCCTTTTCTTCAAGCAGTTAAATGTAAAGCGTTGTTTATATAAAAATGGATAATTGGTTAAAAGTAGAACTTTTACACAGAACTGAAACTAACTGTGGATAAATAGTTCTAAGTTAACATCTAAACCAAGCATGATTTTAGTAGCCACTCATTTCAGTTGATCTTCAAATTTGACAAAATAGTTTCCAGGTTTAGCGTTACCATTTGATACTTAAAAAAATAAACAAACACAATTTATTGCTATAGAAAGTTTCGTAACTAATTTCAAAGTGTCTGATAAAATTAATTCTGTAATCAAAAATTAAGATTTTGTGAAATCATGGAATGAAAACCAATCACATCAAAATATTTGAGACATTCGACAATTTCTTATTATAAAATACGATTCGGCTTACAAAAAGAAAGAGTACTTAATAATCCACTTAAAAGGCCTGTTCAAATATTATCTTCCAGTGAGGATTGTCAGATTTCAGTCCTTCTAAAGAAAATCTCGTCGAAGAAGTCTCAAAATGATCTGACTCTTAAAAAGAAAAACTTATTAATTAGCTTTTCTTGTTTTTTTTTCATTGCAGTTTATTAATTTTATGGTATTAAAATTACATCGATATAGGAAGATATATTGCGGGAATACTGGCGAGAAAGGGTATAAGGGTCATAGGTTCTGAAGGGGTAAGTTAGAGGTACTCTATAATTGCATTTATTAATTAGACTAATTAAGTCTTATTAAAAAGAAAAAAAGATTAGATATACGAAGGAAAAGTTTGGAAACTCCTTTACTAGCATATGCAACTGTGTAGCACGTCCTCTTTCAAGTAAGAAATTAATTCTTTTTTAAACTTTTATGGTGTTCTTTTTATTGCGCACATATTCGCGTTCACAATTTCAGGAATACATAATTCCTTTTCTTAGTGCTGCAGTTTCTCTTTTACTTTATATACTATTTAATGAAGTTTTCTGTTATCGACTGCAACAGATATGTTATAAACTAAATAAAAAATCTAAATATGCATAAATATGACTACATTCGATACTTTTCTAAATAAAACTTCTCTATCACAAGCGAAGAGAAGGCACCTATTAATATAAACAAAGCACATCTTAAATAATTCTCAGCCTTTGAAAGGCCAAAACTTCTAGATTCTACCACGCACAGGAGGCTGTTCTTTTTTCCCTCTATGATGCCATTTCCGAAGAAGCAATCCGCTACAATATTTAATAAAGTTTGAGTGCTTATAATGCCTTAAGGTAAAGTTTATTGGAAACGAAATTTTAAGTAAGCAGTCTTGGAATCAAATATGAAAATCAATAGCTTTTTCGAATGAAAGGATAATATTATTACTTTTCGCAAATTTATTCATCCACCATCTGAATTTCTGTCTACCTTTAATAAGAATATACAGGCTAGTAAATCTTTCATTATAGAGTTCAATACCGAGTGAATAAAATGCCCTGTACAGGGTTAAATGGTGCAAGGTGGGTGAAAAAAAACTCCCTTTTAAAGTTCCATAATAATTATTTTAAAAACTAGTTCCTTGCGATGTCATCTGCATATAAAAAAGTTATTATAAAAAAATATATGTAAACTATTTCAGCTAGTGTAATTTTATGAGTCTAATAAGTAATTAGTAATATGAGTAATATAGATGAAGACTTCGTTTAGTGATTTTAAATATCTAAGTTTGTTAATCAATAACACAATAATTCAGTTTGGAAGAAAAAGTAAATATCTTACGTTTTGTCAAGTGGAAATACAATTAATCAAAGACTATTTTAAATTCTATTCCTAGAATTTCTAATTCTTTAAGAACTGGTCTTAGAAAGTCTGTTAAACTTTTATATGGAATTATATTTGGAACTTTAAATGATAGGAAAAAGAGAGCGAGATTGCTTAACTTTTGTCGTTTTCCATCTGATATTAATGTGATGATTAATGATGCAGAAACGAAACAAAAATTACTTCAGACTTTTACTTCAACCGATTTTATTTTTGTGTGCAGTTGTTATAAGTCAAATGCTTGTAGAGTCATTAAGTTAGTTTGGAAGCAAGAAAGGTGAAAATTGAGCAACACTTTCACCGGGAATCGAACCACAGACTTCTCGGTTACACGTCGAGCGTGCTGACCACTAGTCCACGAAGGCGTGCAAAGAAGGTGGGAGAAGTATGCTGATAAAAACTGTGATTTAATACTGAAGAATCTTTGTAATTTTATGCTTTTAAAATCCGAAAATAATAGCGATGATGAGTTATCCGAAAACGAAAGTGTTCGCGATTCTGATAAGGATGATGATGTTAATTCTGTAGAGTCAGGATCGTCTTCTATAAATAATTCAGTAATCGAAAAGTTATGAAGCGTAGTAATATTTCATTACATTTTACATTTTCGTGACATTTTAGTAAATGTTTCAAAATTTAATGGTATTGATACATATCCGGCTGAATAATTCATTTGCAATCTGGAAGAATCTTTTAAAGTATTTAAGCTATCTGAATTACAAATATTGTGTTTGCTGAAAATTGCTTACTGGTTCTTTTAAAGTATTTATTTGGTCTTTGAAAGGCGTTATATCACGGGGTAAGTTGAAAGAAAATCTTTTATCTGAATTTGGCTCTAAATTAAACAATGCACAACATCATAATTTGTTACAAAAACGGCATTTAAAACCTGGTAAATTCCTTTTTGACTGTTTAATTGCAATGCGAGAAATAGCTAGTCGTGGTTCTGTTGATGATTCATCCATTTTCGATTAAGTAATTAATGGAAGGCCCGACCCAAGTAACAACAGAATTATTTTATATGGGTATAAAATTATTTTTGAATTTAAAGAGAAATTAAAAATATATGAAAAAATTCGCTTTCCAGATAAAGGCCTAAGAACTATTCAAGTACTAACACACAAAATAAAGCACGCTCTATACCTAGTAAGAATAAAGAACCGAGGTGTTATAATTGTGGGGGTATAGGTGATAAATGGAACTCATGTAACAATAAGAGTAAAGGATTTAAGTGCTTCAAATGTAATTTATTTGGACGCAAAGCCATAGATTGTTCTCAAACGTCTCCTTAAAATATTCAAAATATTCAACATGCCAAAACTGTAACTTCAATTACTCAGACTTGTCAGAAAGAAATGCATAAAACTGTTAATTTAGGTAATTTCCAAATAAACGCTATAAACGCTTTAATAGATACTGGTAGTCAAGTGACGTTAATTCGAGAAGATATACATAAAAAGATAGATTCTCCCAAATCTGAGCAGCAAATCTACAGTTAACGGGATTTAGCAATAGAAAAATTAAGCCCATAGAGAGATCTGAAGATGAGTTCGAAATTGTTGGTTCGACAGATTCTATTGCATTTAAAAACCTACAGCAAGAAAACCTTTGTGCTAAGATATACAGAAGGACATTAATGTTACAATATTACGATTACACAATTCGAACACAGAGCTGGCATCAGTATGCAATATGTTAATGCTTTGAGTAGAAACCTTGTGTGCATGGCAGTTCAAGATGTTATAATATAAGATAATTCAGGCTGAGTAAACCAATGAAACTAAAGAAGTTATAAAATAAATTTTAAAGTCTAATACGCATGGAGATTATTGCTTACAGAATGACGTGCTTTACAGATTTGTGAATGAAAATGAGGCTGTGAACCATGAATTTATGCACGAGGAAGATCAGGAAGACACAAAGGATTCAAAGCCAAGGAGAAGAAACGACACTACAGAAGGAGATTCTGAAAAGAAGCAGAAGAATCTCAGCTCAGAGCCAACGTGTATGATGAATTAAATGTCAATTCCACTAAAAGGCATCAGTAACATACCTTGCAACAGACAAGCAAAAGAAACCACTGGAAACGAAGAAACTACTGAGACCACACAAGAACAGGAAAAAGGTTGAAAAGCAGAAATTAGTTAGAAAACTTAATGACAAAGACGCTGATATGGAAAGAAAAGCGGCAGTAAAAGAAACTAAAGAGGGTGAGAAAAAAGAAGCGAAAAAGCAGATTCAGCAGATCCTGGAATAAATGTTTCATGTTTAGCTCTGATTAACTTCACTACAATAGGATGATCAGATGGAAGAATAATAGGAAATCGAAAATTTTCTGTATCATTTCTTCTCAGAATTCTGGTTTTAACCCGAAGGATTCCGTTAGAATCAATCATTGGTTGAAGTACACATAATCATTTGTCATCTAATCCAGAGAACGATTCATTCTATACTAATCCCAGAAGAATTAATTCGGCTCCTTTAATTTTATCCGCTGTAATTTTTCCAGTTCTTTCAATAGGACTTAGTCCGACATTTTTAACAAAACGGAAAATCCAAGATATTACCTTTAAAATGGTACTGTACGAAGAAATCTTATCAAAATTAACTGTCGTCATAACTTCCGAATTAATTGTAGAAATTACTGCCTTCTTTCTTTCAGAAATTATAATGTCAAAGTTCGGTACAATTTCAGAGGTAGACCATTTTTTTTGGATTATTTCTCAACTAGTGGGGACCTTCCCACCATTTCGATTTCACCAAGGTTTCAGGAGTGCATCCTCGAGAAGGGAGGTCCGCTGCATTTTGTGTTCCAGATCCAAAATAATGTGTTCATGGAATCGCTCCAATAATAAATAGTCACGGTCTCCAGTCTCAGATCTTCCTTAATAGGATGTTCCAGTCTAGCGCCAATCGTACAAGCTAAGAGTTCTAATCGTGGTATGGAGATCGGCTTGATAGGTGCCACTCTGGATCGAGCTGAGATGAGCTGACATGTAACGGAATTTTCGTTACAGCTTCGCATAAATATGCATGTGGCAAAAGCAGATTTACTCGCGTCACAAAATACGTGTAAAGATAAATCGGAGGTTCTTTTGAAATCAACAAAAATTCTTCTGGGTATAGCTACTTTTTCCAACTTATGTAATTTATTTTTCCAACTTTCGAATTTGCCTGAAATGCTTTTAATTAAATTGTTATCTCATGAAATCTTTTGTTTCCAGCATTCTTGAAGCATTAGCTTTGCAATCAGAGTAACAGGAGCTGTAAACCCAATCGGGTCAAAAATCTTGTGTACTATTGACAATATATTCCTTTTGTTGACAGGCTGTTTCACAGAAGTGACTTTAAAGTCACAGGACAACGTGTCATCTGATAAATTCCATTTCAACCCCAGAACTGATACTGTTTTATCGGAGTCTTTACTGTAATGATTTCCTTTCAAAGTTTTATCGTTAGGTTCATTGTAACACCATCCCGTTAAATCAAATTTAGCAGTCGACATAATTCCTTTTGATACGTCAATGAAAGTGTTTAGTTCTTCAATGGTGTCAAAGCTGGCCACACAGTTCTCAACATACATTGATTCACTTAATTTCTTAGCTACCTTTTGTTGGTGTTCCGGAACAATCTCGAGATGATAATTCAATGTTGCCGCTAGAAAAAAAGGACTGGTATTAACGCCAAACACAACGCGCTTATGTCGATATATTTTCTAGAATTTTTTAGAATCTCCTTCTTCCCACCACAGAAATTTAAGAAAGTCTCTATCTTGAGGACAGACACCTATTTGCAAAAAGGCCTTACGTATATCTGAGATAACTCCATATTTACCTAGGCGAAATCTGTTTAAATACTCGGTATTAGTTCCAAATAATTTGGGCCCTTTTCTAAACAGTCATTTAAGGACACTCCATTCCTTTCTTTTGCTAAGGCATCGAATACGATTCGTATCTTTGTAGTTGAATATTCTTTAATTACAGCCCTGTGTGGTAGGTAACGACAATTTTTGGTTTTCTCATCTTGAACAAATTCTATAATACCTTCTTCAGCCCATTCGTTAAATATGTTTTCATATTCTTTCAGACAGTGTTTTGACTGAAGATTTTTTACGCAGGATTTTAACCTTTTCTCTGCTATTAATCTGTTATCAGATAAAACCGCATGCCCTTCTAACCAAGGACAAGACATCTGATATCTACCCTCACTATCTCTTTTTAATGACTGACGAAAATAATCTTTAGCGATTTCATCCATTTCCTTTCTTGTTTGGGTTGTGGCAGGATCCGTTATTCTTAACGAGTCAAGACACCATAAACCCGAAATTTTAGCATCATTAACATGAAGTGACAATACAGTTTTCGTACTGTTAGAGAATTCACGCTTTTCAGTTTTCCCCATCATTGTCCAGCCTAATCTGGTGTATACACATGATAACCCACATGTTAGTTGTCTAACCTTTCCTGTTAGAAGTTTTCTCGCTACATCTGTGCCTATAAGAACATGAACTTCTAAAGGCGATTTTTCATACATCAAATCCACAGATTTATTTTGCATGACAGTTAAATAAATTCCATGTTTTCGCAGTTTTATAAGATATGTGTATCTACCAATTTGAGGAATGTCAATACATATTTTATCCTGATCCAAAGCTTGAAAGTTACAGTGATAATCACCTTTAAGACTACTCAATCGAATTAAATATTTACTATGAGTTTCTTTCAATTCCTCCGAACAAACCGTGGATTAATTCTTCTTTACCACTTGTTTTATAATTCATTACACTAACTGCATACTTCGAAATGTAGGATCGCTGGGAACCAGTATCTATTAAAATTCTCACATATTTTTCGATCCCATCCCCACGAAGTTTTACTACTAAAGTTTGCATATTAACTAACTGCATGCACGATTTATTCGACAAAGCACAGTCTTTTTTATCATTTTCATCCCCATTAAGGTCCGTAAAATTTTTTCCGTGAGAATCACCCTTAACAGTATAACACATTATTGAAAAATGAGCTTTACCGCATACGCAACATCTAACTTTGGCTTTGCATAAACGAGAAATATGTTTCGGATTCAAGCATTTAAAACAACCTCCGTTCTTTATTAATTTTTGCTTTCTATCCTCTAAGGTAAAACGAATTGCTTTCGGACATTCTGAACTTTGATGATCTGAATCACAAAATATGCAGTTCGAATGTTTATAATTTCGATTCTCATCTATAGACAGTAACTGCGAGGCAGACGCTACATCCGGTACGCGTTTGTCATGCCAAGTTGACAGCTTGCTTTTATGTTTTGATTGTCGGGGGGGGGAGAGAAAATATTAACGCAGCTTGTTTCGATTGCGAAGCTGTTTTTTCCCGTGCAATTAATTGCTGAGAAATAAATCCCATTAGATTCTGTAAATCATATTTTAAAGTTTCCTTTTGTTGTTTATTATATTCAAGAATTAAATCGGAAGGAAGGGATTATAGAAGGATTGGACATAGAATACTTCTTTCTATAAGTGTCGGATGCAACATTCAGTGCTTCTAAACTGCCTATGTGAGTCTGACAGTGATCGAATAATTTTCTGAACGCTTTAATATCGTTAGAATTTCTCAATTGGTTGACTTTCAGTAAATTATCCAAGTGTGTATTAATTAACACATCTTTACTTCCGAATCTAGCTTGTAGTAAATTAATAGGTGAAACATAATTTTCGGAAGAAAGTGAAAATCCTTCTATTGTACCTAATGCAGTTCCTCCTAAATGTGCACGCAAATAAATAAACTTATCTACCTCTTTTGTAAATAGCCAGTTCAAAACAGTTCCAAAATGAAAGCCATTGGTTGACATCACCATAAAATTTCGGAATAGATATTGTCGACAATTTAATACGTTCTCGTCTGTTACTTTCTAGTGTTTGAGAAGGTAATTGAGAATTAGATAGATTTGTATCATTAACAGTAGAGTTTTGGTTAGACAACTGAATCCTTTTTTTCGCTCTAAATTTCCACAACAGAATTCTTTCCCGATAATCTTGTGTAATTTGAATCTCTTCATCTAATTCTTCTGGTTTTGAAACACTTTCAGAATCAGCTATCTTAAGAGATTCAAACTTATCATTCAACAGTTCTAAGTCTTCTTCTAGAAAATTTATATCAACAGAAGACTTATCTAATTATATTTTCTTAAGAATTCTGGTAATGGACGTTCTCAAACCACCTCTCTTTTTCTTTAGTAATATCTTCTAGCGACATGTTTACTGAATCAAATATATAACATATAAAATCTTGAAAATTCAATGAAAGTGCCTTTCAAATTCAAAATACATAATATCAACAACATCAATCTTCAATTAATTCGCTTTCTTTGCGTCACGGGATGCCAAAAAAATATATTGTTATGATTAACAAGATAATCATTCTTAGAATAAAGGTAAAAAAGGCTTACCTTTTCTATCGATCTTCTTTCTCGTTCTTCTCCAAAGGTATATCCGGGAATATTTTTATTAATTGCAAACATCAAAGGCATTACTTATCTCAAAAAAGAGAGGCTTCTAAGATTATAAGATACGTTTAATTTACATCACTAACTAATTACATACACGACACAGAGAGAAGATACTGGTTACATCTTTAACTGAAACGTCCATTACGAGTTCTAAAGTTCAGCTATAGTTATGTTTCATTTTGGCTGCGCGCATGCGCAAATCAAGTGGTGTTTGGTAACAGTTTTAACCTCGAGAGTTTCAACAGTCGGTGTTCCATATACAAGATATTAGCTTCTCGACATCTGTAAATAAGCTCATCTATCTCCATCTACGAATGAATCGGGCTAGTTATTAGAAGCCCCTAACAGCCACCTCTGAATTCACAGACATCAATCTCAAATTCACAGACATCATATCCGTAGATAATAAGTTCCGATCTGATATATTGTTAACAATTTCCACAGTTTACCGCCAGTTGGCGTCATGACCATTCAAAGGCAATTGTAATAATTTAAACGTCAGAGATAAAATGTAACCATGACAACAGATGATGTTAGTATTCGTGCACTTTCTAAAAATCCGTTGAATAAAGTATTTTGATGTTGTTGGTTGTTAATTTCTGTCCTGATAAATAACTCAGAAACGACACAAATAGGAGATATAAATATAATAGAAAAGTTTGAAGGCCAGCAGATTCAGAAGTGAGATAGCGATGTCAATCTACCGTAACTGCACGCCAAAAACGAAAAAGGTAAATGTTTCGTTTTTACTCCATTCTAAAGTTATTTAACGTATCAATAAAACCATTAAACGTATGCGAGAAAGCTTTTAAACGTATCATCGAAATTTATTAAACATATCAATAATAACTATTAAACGATTAAACGTATATAAAGGCAACTTAAAGTATCTGCAGTGTCTTTTTTTGGCATAAGACGCAAAAGCGAAATAATTGAATTTGCGACAGAAACTGGGGAAAAGGTCATGCCAGGCGCCATTGTGATTAGGATTAAAAACATCATCCCTAATAGTAAATATTCTGACGAACTATTTGTAAAACAAGTTTTTGAAAGTGTTATAGAGGAAAGACTTGAGAAAGAAGATGATGAAAAATTAGAAAAACAAACAAACTGAGAACTTGAAGAACGAGAAAACCAATCAGTGTAAGAAATTGAAGATCGGCAAAAACAAAGGCTACTGGAGTTCCAAGAACTTGAACAAAGAATACAGTTATAATAGCATATTATAATTTTTAGAAGTTAAACCTCGGAAACAATTTTTATTCTTAATAATATTTGAATCTCAAGCCAAACAGGTGGGATTAAATGAAGAAAAGTATGTTTTTCATTTATTAGGACTTTTACTCGAGATCACATAACTGACCTCCAGAGAATCTGAAGAACAAGCTAATGAATACATATTTGTGAGGAATTTACTATTAAAACGTTTTAATTTAAGCCCAGAAAAATTTCGCCGGAAGTTTGTTTATCATATTAGAGATTCAGAAAATAAATGTACAGATTTCGTTTATATATATATATGTGTGTGTGTGTGTGTGTGTACATATACCTATACAAATATGAGTAAATACAATATAAAAAATCTGATGTGTACACCACATGACTTCCTTGTACGGAATATTAAATTATACGCAATTTTCCTGCATTTCATTTAAACATATTGAATTAACAGTTAACAAATTTTGAATTAAATCTACTTCGTCGATAGAGCGTAAACCATAATAGAATAAATGCACTCTTTAAAGTTCACTATATTTGTTTACCATAACCACACTTCGGCGCTAGGTTCACTTAACAGCGTTACATCTCATCCATTTTATAAGTCAAATTAAAAAATTATAAGCGAGCAAAAATTATAGCATCTGAAGAATCATAGTTTGTTAAAATTATAGTTTGTACTCAAAAACAAGCTAATAACTTAAGTGATAATTCCAGAATGAATTAAGCATAATTTAATTCGCAATAATAAAAGAAGATGTTACTTTGTTGTTGCGAAGCTGGGTTTCTCTAGATTGGCAACAAATCCACGATTCTGCTAAGTTTCAAATGTAAACAACTATGGATGCTATCATAACCAAAAATTAGGCTTAACCGCACAGATGACTTAAAAAAACTTTTAAATTGTTGATAATTCCACAACTATTGCATGCAATTTATGTTAACTAAAGGCATAAAAATCTTAACCGACAGATAAGAATAACATAATCCAATCATTTTTAAAGCATAAAAAGCACAATTTACAAATATATAAGAATAAAGAAACTGAGCTCACTGAGCCGAGTAACAGAGTGGATATATATATACATACATTTAATTCACTAATAAGTTATAAAAAGAAAATTTATAGTGAATTATTGCTTTATTACTTTGCAGCTTTAGCGCAAGTCTTGGGCTTATTAATTTACTTTTAATTACTTTCATTATACATACATTTATATACTTTTGGTGCGGCCGATTGCAACCAAAATGCGAAGTGCACGTGTACATGTTATAGCAGTCCTAGATACAAACTTTCAGCGTTCTGAGGCTACTCGTTTTTGAGTTATGTGAGATACATACATACATATGTACGTACGTACGCACAGACGCCACGAAAAAATCTCTTCAGAATCCATTTTAAATCAATTTTATAATGTTTTGGGGAGAAAAGTGTCCTTTATTCTGTCCTTATGTTTAGATATTACGCAAAAACATAGTTAAATTGCATTTGATAGCTGTCAAAATGGATATTTTCGTTGAAATACGATACCCGAAATTTTTCGAGATTACAATACTTCCTTTTTACTTCGTACAAGGAAGTAAAAACAGTTCAAAGAACTAATCCAAATGATCGCTGATAAGAGTAACAAGTGATGGCAATAATGCAGAATGAAATAAAAAATACTGTTACCAATTTCGTATCTATTTAGAATTGTAATTAAAACTGTTTTTGAAGAGAAAGCTTCGTCGGAAAAGTAAAAATAAAAGAGCTTGTGCATTTAATATTTAATAAATAAATATCTTGTAATTGCTGTTGCCATTCACAAAAATCGAATAAAATCTAGAAAATAGGTTTTACCAGAATATTCTAGTGAATAATTATAAGGTTATAAAATCCAAATTAAAACACGTCAGCTCAGTTGTAGCTGTTTTAAGCGAACTGTTGTTTATTTAATGCTGTTGTTGATTTCAGCGAATTCGCTGTGTGAGAGAATTAGTTTCTTCGTTTTTGAATTGAGTTCTGTTTCACGTTTAAGATATTGTGATATTGTACGAATATCGCTGAGGAAATATTTTAGTATTCTGGTTTATTTCTTGTAAAAAGAATAAATTTTATTAACGTTTTAACGACTTGTGCATTCAATCCATTACAAACCCGTACGCACGCAACAATTTTTGCTGTCAGGAGTGGGGTTGAATGCTATTCACTAGAGCTATGGAAAAACAATTGAGACAGCTCGTCACTGATTTTGCTGCATTCCAAGAAAAGATAAGAGCCGGCAAAAAAGAGGAGATGAAATCTGATCAAGAAAAGACGGAAGCTGGTCAAGAAACAGTTAAAGAAGAGATGAGAATAGTTAAAGAAGAGATTAATAATAGAAAACAAATTTGAGTCTATGGAAGACCGAATAGACGTGATTGAAAATAAAGTTGGGAAAACTGAAGACATGGTTTCTGCCGCGGAACAACAAATCGATTACACAGTTTCTACTTTGAAAGAAGAAAAAGAAGGAAGAGTTTCTGCTGTAGAGCAACGAAACGAAGGAAGGGTCTCTGTCGTACAACACCAAATGAAACAACAAACTGCTGGCAGGTTTCTGCATTTGCCAAAGAAATTGATAACTTAAAGAAATTCGTAGCGACGGCAGGGAGCAATAGTGATGATTTCAAATTCTTACCCATGCCTGCTCCTCCCTCACTGAAGCTATCTACATAAGATGGGAAGACCTCCTGGCAAGTGTACAAGACACAATTTTCTACAGTTGCGCATGCGAATGGATGGGATTCCCAAGCTAAGGCCTATCACTCGCTGCTTCTGTGAGAGTAGATGCAACGGATATCCTGCAGACTGTTACCGAAAATCGGAGACTAGACTTTGAAGCTCTATTCGGCGCGTTACAGCTGCGTTTTGGAGAGAAGTGTTTAAAAGATTACAGCTACTTCAGTTAAAATCCCGTCAACAGAAGCCTACGGAAACACTCCAGGAGCTCGCCACTGATGTTGAAAGGCTGTCCCACCTCGCCTTTTCGGAGTGCCCGACGGAAACAAGGGAAATCCTGTCCCTGCAATACTTCATGGACGGCATCCGGGATCCTGAAATACAGAAAGCACTGCGAATGGCTAATGTGAAAGACTTAAAAAGTGCTCTGGTGTACGCCCTGGGAGGCAGCTCAACAAGCATCTCGCAGAGACTGCCACCCAATCAGAGCTACGGAAGTCCAAGAGCCAGTGGATCAAATGGCTGTTCGCCTAGATGATTTAACAAGACAACTGAATGCCTTGAGACTGTATATTAGTGATAAGAAACCGACCTTAAAGTGCTGGAAATGCAATGCTTTGGGGCATATGAGAAGGAACTGCCGAACAGCCCAGAGCATGGAAAATGAGACGGACGATATAAACAGACAATTAAATACCATGAGATGGAAAAGGAGTGACAAGAAACCAAACTGCTGGAAATGCGGAGCTGAAGGCCACGTACGAAGGGACTGCAGAACACCCCGGTTTACGGAATATAAAATCATTTCCCAGGAATGACGCAGGAGGCAAATTAATAACCATATCCAGTAGCGGAAGTTGCCAGATAGTAAACAACCCTGTTTTAAAGCGCTAAAGATTCTGCAGAGAGTGGCAACAGTAATGGACTATCCATTAATGGGCATATCGATGCAGTTCCTTGCGTTATGATCACTGACATAGGAGCTAATGTTGCTATCATTCGGAAAGATTTAGCTCAGCGATTTAAAGATAACCTGATTTGGACGCCGTCCTGTGTTACCTTCCAGACTGCGTCCGGCGAGAAAATTGACATAGATGGAACGTTAAACGTGAACATCACCTTTGGAAGTGCCACCTACTATTACACAGCATATTTGGCGGATATTGCAGATCCTTGCATACTCGAACTGGACTTTTTAAGGAAATACAATTTTCCCTTAGACTTCAAAAACGACAAACTGCTTTCAGGAACTGAGGACATGACTATCGATCATTCGAAGTGATCCTCAGCTGGAAACGCTGGCATCTCGTCTGAACGACCCTGCTTAGAAACCTGCCCAAATCATATTAGGGTCGAAGAGAAACCCAAGACTACCAGCAATTCTCCATCCCAGATGCTCATCGATCGTGATCTTTGTCTGCCTTGTGATCTCTTGTTTGGCCGCCTTGCAGATGCGTCTTCGTCGCCTGAGTAATACATCCAAGATGTCCAGGCCTGGTTTGAAGTGATGATAGTTCTGCGCGAGAGCGAGTCAACTTGGTGAAGGAGAAGATGAAGACCCGCTACGACACGAGAGCTACTGGCCATCTTCTTAACGAAGGAGACAAGGTGTGGTTGTGCAATCCGACTCGACTCAAAGGAGTCTGTCCGAAATTACAGTCACCTCGGGATGGTTCGTACACAGTCCTAAACTGGCTGAACGACGTGGTTCAGATCCGTAAGTCATCGATCTCTAAACCTAAAGTCGTTCATTATGACAGGTTAATTCATTACTATGATCATAGTACGTAGTGTATATAATTGTAAATACTAATGTAAATAGTATAAGCCCATGGTACTTTTTGTACTTAACATTTGATAGTATTTGATTTGTATTTAGCATTTGATTGTATTTGATTTGTGTTTAGTATCTGATACTATTTGATTTGTATTTAATATTTGATAGCACTTTATTTGGTGATTGACAGTATATGATTTGCTGAAAGTTTCTTATTGCAATTATTGTTTATTTTGTTATTGTAATGTAATGTTTATTATTCCACTCATGCATTAGTTTAAGTTTGGCTTCCTGCCCAGGGATTGCATTGCTCGGGACGTGCAGTCCTTGGGAAGGAGGCAGTGTTACGGATTTCGCATTTATTTATAATTGTAATTAAAACTGTTTTCTTTTTCCGTGCAACGCAGAGATTTTTGAAGAGAAAGCTATGTCGGAAAAGTAAAAATAAAAGAGCTTGTGCATTTAATATTTAATAAATAAACATCTCGTAATGGCTGTTGCCATCCGCAAAAATCGAGAAAAATCTAGAAAATAGGTTTTACTAGAATATTCTAGTGAATAATTAAAAAGGTTATAAAAGCCGAATTAAAACACCTCAGCTGAGTTGTAGCTGTTTTAAGCGAGCTGTTGTTTATTTAATGCTGTTATTGATTGTAGCGAATTCGCTTTGAGATAGAATTAGTTTCTCTGTTTTTGAATTGAGTTCTGTTTGAGATATTGTGATATTGTACGAATATCGCTGAGGAAATATTTCAGTATTTTGCTTTATTTCTAGTGAAAAGAATAAATTTTATTAACTTTTTAATGACTTCTGCATTCAGTTCATTACGAACCCGTACGCACGCAACAATACATTTAAAATTCATCCCATATTCAATTCGGGATAAACCACATGAAAAACGAAAACCCACAAACACATTGGAAAATTACAAGAAACAGGAAGACAAAATATGCCGAAAACGAAAATGAAATTTACATCTTTCATTGCATCGTCATCAAGGTGTTGATGCAGAGAAAGAAGTATACAAACGAAACAGCCTGTTTCTAAAACTGACAAAGGCACAAATTTATGTTTAAAATTTAAAATTTATATGTAATCTTCGAAAAACAATCAAAGTAATCTGTGTCTTTATCAGTCCAATACCTACAGGCCGAGGTAAGCAGTGCCAAAAATGCAAAATTATAGCAATAAAAACATAGACATATTAGAAAAAATTGCGAAATAATTTAATAGCAAGAAAATTTTTTTTTAATATTTTGAACAGATTTAAGTCCAAGAACAAAACTTGCAAAAATAATAATCCAATACTTCAAAAATCTAAACCATATAGAAATTTTTTTAATCCAGATTTGGAAATAGCAAAACTAGTATATGCAAATTTTGGAAACTTGCAAGCCAGATTAAAAAGTTAACATAAATTATAATCTTAAAAATTTAATAAACATATTTTAATATAAGTGGACCGAGGTTAGAAATATGTAAAACAAAAGTAATCCAATATATGCAAAAATAAAAAAAATAACTGAAAATTTGATCTAAAAAATGTAAAATAAAAAATAAAAGAGTAAGTTCTTAAAACCTGTAACACAAGAGCAACAAAAGTTTTGAAATGAAAAAATTTACATACATTTGTATAGTGGCAAAGCCTAAAATGAATTTAGATAAAATAAGAATTTAATACTAAATAAATTAAATAAAGTTTTTTAGAAAAAACTTCTATTGCAACATAAATATATTATGATAATTTCCTAATGTAATGTAACAGATCCAGCTAGTAATTAATAATAATTTAAATGAATCTGAATTTCTTGGTTTTAAATCGCTTATTTTGTTAGTTAATAGTAATATAAATTAGAAAGAATTTCATCTTACGCTTTGCCGAACGACAATACACTGCCGCATGGAAGATAAAAGTATTTTCAATCCAGCAGTGGGAATACATATCTTCTTAGTCGATGAGTTTGTTGATTAAATTCTAAAGACAAACATCAGACTGGCAATTCAAAGATTTTATTTCACTCATTTTTTAATCAAAACTTATTTAAATTTTCCCAGAATGAGAAATAAATAAAACACTTCTTTCGAAATTTAAAATTCTGCTTTATGTTTGAAATGTTCGGTGGAGGACTGTGAGTGATAAACATTTGGTGACTATTCAACAATACAAGGAACATAAATACATGCACACAGCTTCTTCATTATTTAATAAGGAAAATTAAAGTGTTTGTACTGGTAAAAAATATTTACCATAAACTATTTTCTGTTTTTTATTCTAATTTATGGGACGTTGCTAATCAAAAAATGGTTTCTCTTTACTCTGATGTAAATCGATCGTGCTCTCAAGGTTTCTTCTTTAGAATCTTTGCTTTCACGAAAACTCAATTTGAAATCGATTGCCATTGATATAGAGTTTTTTTCCCACGGTCATTGATCAGCCAATAAAATATTTCTTCTCGCCAAGATGAAAGACGTTCTGCCGTTGAAAATATCTCTAACAACATTAGCTAATCCTTTAGCATATTATGCTTCTGTCCTTTTCTAATTTGCAGCTAACCAGGGGCAGAGCGGTAAAGCTGCTGAACGCTGATATCTAGACCTGGGCTCGATGTTAGGCGAATGGGTTGGCTGCTTAGGCAATTTCGTGGTTTCTTTTCAAGTGTCGTCCCCGAAAGCATCCCTTTCATTAGAAAGATAGCCTAGCGTTCTTTGCCATAATAAAATAAAATAAACCAAAACATTTTCTCCTCTGTAAATAAAGTTTTTGTATGGTTCTTAAACATCGCATCTCTGAATCATATCATGTCAGTGTGACGTAATTTGCGTCGGCCTAACGTGAAAATTATCCTCAAAATGTTTTTCTTTGCTGAATTTGATTTCCTTGAAACCTCTTACATTAAAAAAAAGTTCTTTTTACCGTAATGATATGAATCCCAATGCAGTTCTTTCCAACGCTTTTTAATTTTAATAGCTTAGTTTTTTAAAACTTTATTACTATTTACTTCAATAAATGCCACCTTTTTGCAAAATTAATTAAATTTTGATTCACAAACTTAGCGATTTCAAAAGAGTATGTTGCCTCTTGGCGAAATGTAAAATATTTATTTTTCAAATTTAATTAGAAAACTTAGGGCTTGAAAAGAAATATTTTGCCGCCTGACAAGGCTTGTAAGCTATTTGTATCACAGATTTAAATACAAAATTCAGCCACTTGAAAGAAACGTGTTACCACTGTTCGGAATAAAATACTTTTAGCTTCCACGTGTCAATGTATTGTAGTTTGACGAAACGTAAGAAATTTAATTTCAGTTTTAAATTTAATCTATCCCTTTTTGATTAGTAAACGAAGAGATTCAAATGTAATAAACTTGATTCTTTACCTATATTATTACTAAATTTATCCATGAAATAACACTAACTGGTATATTAGAATCATTATACATTTTTTTCATAACTAGACGCCTAAAAATATTACCATAAAAATTGTGCATAATGATTTTAATCTGTATAATTTCATGAAAATATTTAATATTTCTAATTAGATATCTCACGATTTAAATGCATTTTTGTTAAAATCAATCAGATTAAAGTGCAGAAAAAGTATTCTTAAGAATTGTGTTCGTTGCTTATAAATAGGTTACCTTGTTAACAGAGGCAAATCAAATTTGGAATTTAAATATATTAACATTTTACAGAATGGCCACAGGCTATGAAAATAAAAATGTTTTATTTTGAACAGTGTTGACACTGCTCGTTTTTCAAATCACTGATTTTTTTAATCAAAAATTCATACAAAACATAAAATAACTAATTAGAAATTCAAAATTCTGTCTTTGAGATGCATATATTCGGATGGTTAATTATGTGTATTCAAAACTGGGCGGCTGTAACTTCTCTTTCTTCACAGTGTAAGGAACATACTTGTACATATAACTATTTTCTCAGCAGGGAAAAGAATGTGTCAATTTTAGGTAATTTTATTTCGCTTCAAATTTAAATTTCCCCAAAAATATGCTGCTACTGATACCACTCGATTTAGAATTTTCTGAATTGCGAAACTAACCTCTAAAATTACAGAAAGATCGGTGATTTCTGAACGAAGTTTAAGAAAAATATGCGATGGTTAAGGAGTCAGAAAATACAAATAAGTTTAAACTGAATAATAATAATTGACTAAACTGTGGAATTTCTAATCTCAATAAGATAAGCATGTTAAACTATTCTGCCCTTTTAACCTATAACAGCGCATGGAACTGCAATTCCATGAAATATTTTGGAAAGCTTTTTCCGCTTTTCTCTCAAAAACAGATCAGTAATCTATCTTACTAAAACAGTTAAGTACATCATTGGGAGACCAGATGTGTTACTTAGCCAAGTGGTGAGAATCTGAAATAATTTTAGATCAAGAAACGGCTCCGTGGAATGAAGACATTTATGTTAAGTTGTTTGAGGATCCGATTGAGAAAACTCCTCACGTACTTTTCTTTAAAATTTTCACCCACTTTAAATGGGGTAAGACATATGCTCTGAAGCTTCACTTAAATTCAAACTCAATTTAGAAAGGTGTATGAGTAGAGCCTTGGGGCCTTTTAGCATAGTAAATATGGTCATTAAGTTAGACCTAGTGCCGCCTGAGGCATGTAATAAGGTCATCCCAAAACTCCATCCTACTTACACCATACTTTTTACTCTTTTAGAATGCTTGATTATGTGAATTTTATGTTCTTCCTCGCTCAGAATGCAAAGATGTCTAGGGCGCGGGCTACTAAAAATCTTTTAATTTTATTCCACGCTTTAAGTATCAAGTTGTGCAACAATAATACAGAATCAGTATCTAACCTATGTGTGTATGTTCCTTCCTTGCCTTTGAAAAATTGATGGTATCTAGAGTAACCAAATTTTAGACAAACGTAGTCTTTCACCCAAATATGTCCACCTCGAAACCCCTACTTTGAATTATTTTGAATTATTTCACATTTATTTTAAGTTTTGTGAGATGGATGTTAGGGAAATACCTGAAACAAAATCGGACCTGTACACCACATGACATCCCTGTACGGAATATTAAATTATACGCATTTTTTCCTGCATTTTGTTTAACTTATTTCATTAGAAATATATTTCTCCTTCAATTAATTCAGTTCTCACTTCGACAGGGCAAAAATACATGAAACCTCAAAATATCTTTATTGAAAATTGAAGAGTATAGAAAAGTATAAAACATAAATATAGTTAAATCAATTTAAAGATCAATTTTTTACAATTAAAATTACAGTTTCTAAGCAAAAACAAGCAATTCGGCCAGCGGGCAAGAAGGCAGATTTTTCGGTGCACAAAACTGAAAGTTTACTTTTAATCTTACTCGGCAAAAATACAGTGAAGGCATAGAAACTGACTTAATTTGTTGTGGACGCTGAGTCAATATATGGGATAATTTAATAGCTTAAATGGTAATTCCAGAATGGATTAAACATACTTTAATTCCTAATAATAAAAGAAGACTTTATCTTTCTTGATGCGAAGCATAGTTTTATCTAGATTGGCAACAAATCCACTATTCTGCTAAGTTTCAAATGTAAACAAATATGGCTGCTACGGTAAAATTAAGTAGGATTAGCCGCACTTAAACAACTTTTAAATTGTTAATAATTCTACAAATATTGCATGCAGATTTACTAAAGGCATAAAAACCTCAATCGGAAGATAAGAACAACATAATTCAATCATTTTTCAAGCAACAAATGCGCAATTTACCAGTTTGTAAGAATACAAATCTGAGCTGACTGAGCCGAGTAACAGAGTGGGTTATATACCCACTCTGTAGTATATGTAAGATATAACAAAATATGATACCTGCTTTAAAAAATAATTGGTGACATTAAAAATTAACATTCTAAATTTGGTGCTTTCCCCCTAAGTTCATCCTTTCTCCCAAATTCGAGATCGTTCGAAATTACGTAACGCTTCTTGAAAAAATGGAACTAAAACCCAAAATTAACCAATCACTGATTAGCTGTATTTTGTGCACCTATCTGGCATAAAAAGCTATACCTGCGCAGTCTCTTTCTCTTTCGCCTCTTCGCATGCGTGCTGACAGCTTGTCTCTCAGCCTCTGCTAGCTATTCGCCGTTAATTAAAATATAATTACATATTTAAAATTATGGGGCGCGTTTAGCAGCCCTAGTCTTTTACAGTTATGTATTAAGAAATTCGTCATTCAAGAATAAATGATGTTTAACCATCAAGCTGGTCGTGCTTCTAAAATTCCATCCGATCATCCATTACGCTATAATGTCCAGACATCTACGAAAAAGTGTTTTCGGCAATGACTAAACGTGAATTGTTTTCATCTTCCGCCAAAACAACAATTATTACAGCCGATTGCATCCAAAAAGGCAGGTGCACATCTACATGTTATAGCAGTCCCATGTACAAAATTTCAACATTCTGAAGTTATTCGTTTTTGAGTTATGCGAGATACATACATACGTACGTACAGACGCCACATAAAAAATCCCTTCTGAATCCATTTTAAATCAGTTTTATAATTCGTTTGGGGAAAAAGGGTCCTTTGCTCTGTCTTTACGTACAGATGCCACGCAAAACATTGTTAAATTGCATTCGATAGCGGTCAAAATAGATATTTCCGTTGAAATATGGTACCCGGAATTTTTCGTGAATACAATACTTCCTTTACTTCACACAAGAAAGTAAAAATGTAAAGTCGAGTAGAAAATAATGAAATAAACAGGTTTTTTAAGGGATGTATGAGTCCAATGTAAAGTTGAGGAGGCACAGGGGGCTATTGAATAAAAGGTTTTGTTCTCATGAATTGGTGTTTCTCGTGAGGATTTCGAGTGCTATGGATAGGTACCAAAAGCAGAGCTGCCGACATGCATTTTACCTGCTTAGCGCTGCAGATGGAAACTAAGAAGCTGCTCAAATAATGTATGTTGTACCTGTTTTTAGCCAACTGCGCCATTCTAGCCGTAACCAGTTGACAAAGCACATGTCGACTAGCTTAGTGTTTATATAACGATGAATACGGCTCGAAATCCCCGAGACGAATAACAGTCGTGTTGTTCAAGCAGACTTGTTTTCGATTCTTTTACGATTTCTAAGCATAAGATAGCTTTTAAGTTTTATAGCCTTATAGCTTTGCTGATATACAAAAAATGTATAGGCAAATTTGAGTGAATTCCGAGCAAAGACATTTACAGTGCATATTATGGAAAGGGGAGTCTAAGGAAGAAATTAAATTGTTCTAGTTGATGACAGGGAGTTACGGCACTGCATGTGCCCCATTTTTAGCTACTAGAGTATTAAAACAATTAGCGTTTGATGAAAGAGAGCATTATCCGTTGGCGACAGCTGCCGCATTATCTTATTTCTATGTTGACGACATATTAACTGGTGCAGAGATTTGGCTACAGCACTTGAATTGCAACACTTGAGTTAATAAGGATGTTAAATAGTGGAGGTATGACACTTCACAAATGGTCTTCAAATGAAAAACAATTGTTGGATCGTGTTCCTCCCAATCATAAGGAATACGACTTTGCTGAAACTAACAATAGCACGGTAAAAAACCTTGGGTTGAGATGGGAACCAAAGGAAGAAAGTTTTTACTTTCCTAGAATGTGTCCTGTAATTCGGAGCTTCCAACAAAACGCGCCGTGTTATCCGAAATCGCTCGAACACTTGGGCCCTTTGGGTCTCTTAGGTCTAGTTATCACGCTGGCTAAAACATTTATGCAAACGTTATGGCAGATTAAGATTGATTGGAATGATGATTTGGCATATTAAGAAAAGGAAAAATGGGAAATTTTTTCGCAAAAATTTGTTGGAACTTAAGAAAATTAAAATACCACGCCGTGTGTCAATGGATTGCGCCACTGTAATTGAGCTTCGTGGTTTTTCCGATTCCGCAAAGGAAGCGTATGGTCCTGTGGTTTACTTTCGTTGTTTAAATAGCGAGGGAGAAATTAAGGTGAGTCTTCTTTGCAGTAAATCAAGAATCGCATCTATAAAGGAATTGACTACTCCACGTATTAGAATTGTGCGGTGCTGTGCTATTATCGAGGCTGATTAAAAAGGTGAAGGATGCTCTAAGGGTTAATACTGATAGAGTGGTTCTTTACACAGACTCAACAATTGTTTTTGCTTGGATCGCGAAACCGCTATCTCAATTGAAATTATTTGTAAAGAATCGGGTTAAAATAATTCAAGAACTTACAGAAATTGAAAGCTGGAGCCATGTCAGTTCAAAAGATAATCCTGCTGATGTGCTTTTAAGAGGTATGGATGCAAATAAGATTGAGTGTTGTCACTTGTGGTGGCGTGGCTCATCATTTTTGCACGAAGAGGCAGAAGTCAAATCTTGTAATCCCGCATTCATAGAGAATACAGAGCTTTATTTGCGAGAGCTGAAGGACGCGCCAAATCAACTTAGTACATTTTTGCAAGGATTATATGTTGATATTATTAATAACTCTTCATCGTTCATCAAGCTTCAAATAGTGATTGCTTGGTGTTTACGCTTTATAGGTAATGCAAGACTTCGCAAAATTGTTGGCCATTTCCCAAGTAAAGAACTCTCTCGCGCCTTGATGTGCATTGTAAGAAACGTTCAAGGAACAGCCTTTCCTGGGGAACTTCAGTGCCTAAAACGAGGAAAACCTTTACCGTATGATAGTAATTTACTGAATTTGTGCCCATTTCTGCACTCTGAAGGAATATTGAGGGTTGGTGGACGTCTAAAAACTTCTTTGTTGCGATTTCATCAGAATATCCGATATTACTGCCTAATAATCATAATTTTACTTATCTTGTTATTAATCATTATCATGTTTTGTATTTTCATATAGGTGCAGAAGGAACTCTTTCTTTTATTAGAACAAGATTCTGGATCGTTAAGGGCAGAAATATTGTAAGGAAATTGTTGCATAAATGTATAATTTGTCTGAAGGTAAATGCGAAGGGTTCTCGGCAAATAATGGCCGATTTACCATCAGCTCGAATTACTCCACGAGAGTATTTAATAAAATAGGTATTGATTTTGCTGGACCTTTCACCATAAAAACTTTTTCTGGTACAACAAAGTAATTTAACAGATGTTCTGTTTGCACTTTTATATGTTTTGCTGTTAAGGCTGTTCGTTTTGATATTGTTCATGGATTAAGCAGTGAAGCCTTCCTTGGTGCGTTAAAGAGATTCGTAGCACGCAGAAGTAAGCCTTCTGAAATTTTTAGTGATAATGGTACGAACTTTGTTGGAGCCAACCATGAATTACGTAAACTTATTGGGAATTTGTTCAAAGGCGATAAAGAAAAAATTAAGAAGTATACCGCTAGAGAAGGAATAAAGTGGAATTTTAAACCCCCTTCTGCTCCCCATTTCGGAGGCCTTTGGGAGGCGGGAGTAAAATCACTAAAATATCACTTAAAACGAATTATAGGAAGTACTATTTTGAGTCACATGGAATTTTTGACTTTAGTCATCCAAATTGAGGCAGTTCTTAATTTAAGGCCACTTTGTCCACTATCTAATAATCCTAATGAAGTTTTAGCCCTCACTCCTGCACATTTCTTAGTCGGATCATCTTTGGTTGCGTTACCCGATCATGACTAGAGTGAAATTCCAATGAATCGTCTTGGTAGATGGTACTTGGTTCAAAAATTTACGCAGTTAATTTGGAAAATATGGTCAAATGAATATTTAAATGGGCTTCAACAAAGACCGAAATAGTCTAGACTAGAGGATTAATGAAATTTAACGAAGGTGATGTCGTACTAGTTAAGGACTCTAAAAATACAGGATATTTAAAATGGCATCTTGCACGAATTGTTAAAACGCACCGGGTTAAGGATAATGTTATCAGAGAAGTTACAGTTAAAGATAGAGCTGGAACACATCAGCGTCCAGTAACAAAAGTTGCTGCTTTACCATTTGTAAATTAATGTAGTTATTGATTGTTGTTACACATTTTGTGTTATTTGTGTGAATTTATATATTCAAGTATCAGCATATTGTATTTTATAATGATAGTTTATTAGTGTCCTATATCGATTTTAATGCTTGTTTTAACTTAGAAATAGTTTAATGATTTAAATGTTTTATAAGACTTGTTTTAAGTTAGAAATGTTTTAATGATTTTTTAAAGGTTTATTTTAACTGCTGTAATGTCTATTTATCATTACAGCAGGAGGCAGGATGTTGGCGCCTTGCTTGGCGCGTTTCTATACCACTAGAAATAGTCTTGGCCAGTGGATGGCTGGGCGGTTACCTGGAAGGTTGGACGGATGTATCGTCGTCCCTTAATATTTCAATCTGAAATTTTAAAAAAATGTCTCTCTTATTAAATTGTAATTGTAATTAATTCTCGTTTGAACATTGTCAATTTTCTACAGTCCACGAAGAATAAATACATTTAATATTCGGTTTGTTCGATTTTTTTCATTCGCTTATCATAAGCACCGAAACATGAATTTAGAAGAAACCTTCGTGATGAATATTATGGTAAAAGAATCCAATATTTCCTGACAACTCAAGGAATTTTGGAATTTAAAAAATTTGGTCACCGAGGCAGAAGTACTTGACGTGAAAAACACTGAGAAAGGTATAATGAGTGAGTCTGAGTCCCGAATTACATATCAAAATAAGCGATATAAAGTGAAATTGCCCTATAAGCTAAATTTGAAGAAATTATTAGAAAATAACGAACAGATAGCAACGAAACGAATTTTGAGATTGAAATAATTTTTATGAACCTTCCTTATTTTGTAAACTTAGCACAGTTCAAAAGAATTATCTTTCCGAAAATATTATTGAAACTGTCTCAGTTAGTGAAGTAAATCTACAACAAAATACATTTTACCTACTTCATCGAGCCATAATACATACCTGTTGTAGCTCTCAATCAAAATATACATTTCTAATTTCTTTATAAAGGGCAAAAAAAATTATAATAATCAGAGTTCTATTTACGTTTTTGTTTTTATCATTCTAGAGTTTAGATTAACGACGCTGATAGTCCGGAGTTGAGATGTAGCATCTCTTCCCACTATTGAGGTCCGACGGTGTGGAGGAACTCAATATACACAGGTCCAGTCGATGAGGGGGCCGTACAATCAGTCGAAGAGGGGGGTCAGCTCTCGTCACCACGCGAGGACTTGAGGGTTTTGAAACACTAGCAGCCTGACCAGTTGCAGGATTGTTTCTATTTCGAGGTGCTCTGTCGGGCCACGGAGAACCAGCAGATTCGGAAATAAAGATCTCCAACCGGAAAAGCCGAGGCACTGGACGAAGCAGAGTTCCATTTCTTGTCTTGACTCTCGCTAGTCTAACTATCCCGTCTTAACTGGGGAAAAGCTCGATTATCTTGGCCAAAGAACCTCTATGTAAAGAAGGAAAGGCTCCATAAACGTAATGTAAACCACTTTGTCTGCAACGCCGCTACAAAGAAAAGGGAACATTCGCCAAGGGATTTGGTGACGGAATCTGTTGGCGAGAATTTCCCCTCTGTGATGTGCCGGTTCTTTGTTACCTAACCGACATTTTCCCCCTCCGCGACGTGCATAGGAAATTGAGGAACACAGGTTAAGATGAATGGTTCTTTGACTTATCGCGATAATTTAAACTCGGAAATGATGAAATATTAGGTGAAGTTTCACTTTCACTGGCTATTGAACTTCCATTGTCCATATCGCTACTTCAAACCAAAGAACTTATTCTTTGTTTAAACTCTTGCTAAACGTAACGGTGGAACCTGTCCAAACCAACTTCGACATTCAGCTTCGAGCTTTGGAGCTTTTTGGCGACAGATATTTCACGCATGCGCAGTTGTTTCCCTTTTCGTTGGAAGGGAGCCACTTCTGCTTCTGCGAAGTTTTCCTTCTTAACAGTACATATTCTTTGTCTTGGCTAAAGGCTGAAGAATGCGTCGTCTTTGGCTGTCTTCCAACAGAACGACATCGCCAACTTGCAATTGTTGTAATTTTCCCTTCTTTATCGCCTGTTGTTTCAACTGGCAGAGACAGTTTCAATTAATAAGCCACCGGACCGTAAGCGTTTAATTGATTTTGGTTCTTCAGCAAAGACTTTGATATACACAGTCCAGTCACATTAATGTGACCATCTGTCAAAAGCCAGAATAACCACCTTTCGCAGAGCGGACTGCTGCGAGACGTGCAGGAAGAGAGTCACATAGGTCCCTGAAGGTGTTCTCTGGGATGTTGAGCCATGCCGACTCTAATGCCGTGGCCAGCTGCGCTGAATTACGCGGTTGAGGATCCATGGCGCGAGCAACTCGATCGAGATGGTCCCACAGATGCTCGATTGGGTTTAAGTCAGGTGAGTTTGCTGGCCAGGGGAGGACGGTAAACTCATCCTGGTGCTCTTCGAACCACGCACGTACACTGGCAGCTGTATGGCACCTCGCATTGTCCTGCTGGAAGATGCCATCATCCTGAGGAAAAACAATGCGCATGTAGGGGTGAACATGGTCCGCAAGGACAGATGCGTACTTGTATTGATCCATTGTGCCTTCCACAATGATCAGTGAACCTAGAGAATGCCAGGAAAACATTCCCCAGACCATAATGCTCCCGCCTCCAGCTTGGACCGTTCCGGCAATGGTTGCAGGGTGGTTCCTTTCAGAGGTTTCACGCCTTATACGCCAACGTCCATCTGTCCGATGGAGCATAAAACGCGATTCATCCGAAAACGCAACCTGTCGCCACTCAGTGGACGTCCAGCTGCTGTACTGGCGTGCAAATTCTAGCCTTCGCCGTCGATGAACAGCAGTCAGCATAGGTGCACGAACCAGGCGTCTGCTTCGGAGGCCCAGACGCAGCAATGTTCGCTGAATAGTACTTTGGGAGACACTTTTGGTAGCCCCTTGGTTCATTTTGGTGGTCAGTTGCTCAACGGTAGCCCGTCTATCTGCCCGAACGCATCTCCGCAACCGTCGTTCGCCTCTGTCATCTATGGCCCGTGGTGCACCACATTTGCCACGTCGCTGATTTTGGACAGTCCCATTTTGCCATGCACGGTACACTTTTACCACGGCGGCACGCGAACAGTTCACAAACTCAGCCGTTTCGGAAATGCTTCCACCCTTGGCCCGAAAGCCAATGATCATGCCCTTTTGGAAGTCGGATAAATCGCTTCGTTTCTGCATTACGCCAACGATTGAAATGTTTTCCGAAGCCCTCACACACCCTTTATATACGCTCAACTGCACTGTGCTGCCACCTGCCTTCTGTGATTGGTTATTTAACTCTTACATGGAAAGTACGTGGTTGTCACATTAATGTGACTGGACTGTGTATTTTTGAACAAGGAAAAGTGACATGTTATGCAATTCAGCAGATCCTGTCATAACCAAAAATGGGGGAACAACTTTAGAGTTTTCTGTACTTCTGTACTTTACTGTAGTTCGAGGTCTTTTACTGGATGATTCCTTGGCAGTTCCATGAGATGTAGTAAAAATTTGTGAAGTCCTATTTTAAGGAAATAAAGATTCGGACCTGACGTCCCCACCTACCACAGAGTCCAACAAGGGGACGTAGATTTGTACGCCAGGAATAACCGGGTCTATACGCGAACTGGAGCCCCACAGTCGGCTTTCCTGAAAGCAGGTACTCCAGAGAGCTTATCCCCAAGCCACTGACACAAGGACTAATGACTAGCCGATTGACACCCGCGAGGACGACAAAGTGCCTCCCCTTTAGCTGGAGCAGAGGCCAAAGCAGTGTGTTGGGGACAGTACTTCGCCCCTAAACTACCAGTACCCTCCTTTCTAGCGACATGGGTCTCCACGCGCGGCAGACATGAGGACAGTTTCTCACCATTCGAAAACTAGAGACAAAGGCTGTTCCAACTTCTCATGAGCTCTAACCTTGGAAGAGGAGAACCACAAGGAAGAAGGAAAAGAGGAAAGTTATAGTTAACAGGAGAGGAGACAGAAAAAGGATAGGTCACTGGAGCTCCGGGATCGTGACACCCGATCACCAAGACGGTAATCCCCTGAAGGATCTTCACCTGCTATGCTTTAACTGGGCATATTGGAATGGCCTTCACGCTTAGGTTGGCCGTACCAGGAGCTAAGCTCCCGACGTTCCTCCCAGCCCCCCCCGGCACGTTGAGGTAGCATAGCAGAACTTGGGGGCGGCTTGAATGTGTAGAGTTGAATTATTTGAGTTGAGAATTCTATTTCACCCGATAGGAGGAAGTGAATTTTTTGTAATTAAATTGCAATTAAAAAGGAAACTGCTTGAAATCTAATTGAATTGGAAGATGTAAAAAGGGATTATGTGACAAAAGTCAAATTTTACAGGAGCAACAAAAAAATTATCTCTTTCCTCGCAAGAATGTCAGCAGTCAACAAAAAATTATGAGACCGACATAACTAGAATTCGTGTAATTCAGCGTTTTTTAAACGTCTTCAAATATTTTTGTGAGGAATGAGATAGTTTTTTGTTGCCTCTCTAAAATTTGACTTTTATCACACAGCCCTTTTCACATCTTCCGATTCAACTAGGCTATTGTAACAAAATTAAAATCAAACAGAAGGCTTACCTTGACCAAGAAGATCTTGGTGATATGGAAGACATGCTTGAAGATATAATCGAAATAGTCGAAAAAGTAATAGAAAATGACACTTCATTAATTCACTATAAACGCGCACAGCCACTGCACAAACACAAATCTTGGCTTTGAATGGTCCGTGGGATACCGGCAAGTCGGTGCTGTGAAGACTGAAGTTAGATGGTACATACATGTCTTCAAATGCTTTAAAAAGAATTGCTCTGCTACGGCACTTTAGTAGGCATTGGAGTAAGCACAACGAAAATGCACTTTAAAAGATGATAATTCTTAATCAGGTAGGACTATTGGCTTATATTTAATATCCACGTAAAGCTCTTAGTATAGTCATTTTGGTGATCACATTTATAGGATGGTGCATCGAATTTTACTGGATATATATGTTGTTAACAGAGGAGCTACCTCGCACATGTCTACACAGCACTAAATAAGAGTAAGATTAAAATATAGAACGAGGACTGGCAACTTCAATTAGCAGTAGCTGAAACTGCTTTACTGTTATCCGACATGAACCTTACAGCTGCCAATTTATCTGCGTGAAAACTTAAGCACCAACAAATTTTCCCTTTGTTGTCTCATCTTTTTTACTAAAGAATAATATTAGGAAACTTAAAATTCGTAAAGTTTATAGACAGAATAATATAAAAATATCTAGCTTTAAAAAATGTGCCACTAAAACGTATCACCTGCATTATGAAAATAAGGCTATTATCATGTACTATCGCCTTCCTAGTTGTTGTAAACATGCCATTATAATTACTTTTCTTAAACTAAATCAAAGTAGCACTTTCTCCTCAAACTGTCGACTCATTAGCTTAGCTGTCTTTCTAAAATTGTAGAAAAAGTCATACTCTACTGCATTCCAACCATTATTCCACTTTCTTCCTTCCTTCCATATGCGCAATTAAGATTTAAGGCAAAACATAAGACTGCAGATCAACTCTTCCGCGTCACCAACATAATTACTGATGGCTTCAATAACAAACTACCCACAGGAGCGGTCTTGACGTCGCAAAAGCGTTTGATCGCATCTGACACTGTGGCCTTACACTGTGGCTTTTGACACTGTGGCCTTAAATTACTCATTTTAATTTTCAAGATAATGTAATTCGAATCATAACTTCTTTCTCCGTAACAGATCACTCAGCGTTCGAATTCAAAATTCACATTCGTCGCAGACGCTGATTTAAGAAATTGTTTCGAAAGGTTCAGTTTCAAGTTTTTTATTTATAACATAAATATATATGAAATATCACGACTCTATACAATTCAGTTAGTCCTACTACCCACAATATCCTAGAACTCTTCGGTTACGATACCAATATTCTGATACAGGCCAAAACGCTTGAAAATATTTGCTGTCAATTTCATTATCCTGATTTGCTAGAGGCATGGTTTATAGCTAATAGAATTTCAGTTGTAATGCCCAAATCAAATATGATTCTGTTTCGGAAAGGTTAGTTACTGAAAGCAGGAAGCCACATGCATTGGCATCATATTTGATAACAAACATACTTTTAGACCTCATTTTCCGAAATCAAAACAAATTAGTTATTTTCATCACTAACTTAAGACCTCCTCTCTTTCTCTTCACAATAAAATGTTTTTACATAAAACAATAATCCATCCAGCCTCACCTTACGCCTCCTCAAAATTGTTTGAGTTGCATAAACAAATCTCTAAAAAATTCCCTATCTGCAAAAGAAAGGTTTACGGAAATAGCCAATATTCTTTAGTATATAAAGAATAGCACAACACATACCAATTTTAAAATTGAAACCATCGAAAAATACATTTCTAAAACTGCTCACAATTTTTACTACAACATTGAGAACATACATTTATCTTGATACAATTAGACAATACAGCAGTTTATATGAAAATTGATAAAGGGACCAATTCTTACAATTTAAAATAATAAAAAAAATGCTCACCATTGTAATTCTCTAATCTTTTGAAGATGAAGAACTAACTTCTACCTGTTCCGCTATTCATGGCAAAGTAGAACATAACTCTATGCTACTACTATCGGTATCTCTAGAGAAAGACATGCTATTTTCCTCAATTTCACTGGCATCATGCAATTCAGTAGCATCTATTCACAGAAATCATGAAGGATGAATGAAAGGGTGATTCAGTAAATGCAAACCATGCTCCTCTGTTACCAGCTACTTAGATGGTATAGATTAGTGCATACTTTAAAGAGGTCTGAGATTTACTTCTAGTATGATTCGGTGTCGTATGTCTGTAAAATTGTTTTCAATTGCAGTAGAATCATCTTCGGATAGATATAGATACTGTATAGTTAAATGGAAATAACTTCGGCTAAAACCAGGAATCCGGATGATCTTACCAAAGTTTTCCTGAATATCGTTGTAGATGAGACTGCTATTTAAGATGATAAGGAAAAGAAGAATTCAGCGTAATTTAACCATTAGGGCTCTTTCTTTGCTGATGATAATCCTTGATGAGAAAACTGGCTTCTTCTTAATGGTTGCTTTAGGCAAGACATATTTCACGCATATTATCACTGCTTTTGCATTATGAATTCAAAATCGCTTCAAGAAATCACCAAGGATATATGCAACAAGAACGAGTATCCAGTTAATGCTCTTCTTTCGTAACAACTAGATTCATTTTCGGGTGACATCTTGCTGTCATTCAAACAAAGAAAGATTTAAATGTTTTTGACTTACATCCTACTGCTTACTGACTTTCGTAATCAGCAACTAAGGGAATTACTTCCAGGAACTTCAAAATAGTATATGGTACAAAAGCAAAAACATAAGTCGTAGTTGTGCAAATATTCGAGCCAGGTGCTAGGGAATACATTTGAACTTAAGATTTGTAAATAATTAAATTCATGCTGTCTCTCCTTTCCCGTGAGAAACTGTAGTAAATTTGTGTTACTTAATTTAATTCTGGACTTAAAATTGAAATTTAAATTAATTTTTGGTTGTTTTCAAATTAGATAGAAACTTTGCGAATATAAAATTTTAAATTACGCGAAACAGCACTTATTTTGGCTTAGATTTTGAATAAAACTCGATTGATTTCGACGATGATCAGAAAGAAAGGAAAACCATTTTATAGATAAATTGCCCGAAAGTAATGTATGACGTGATTTATAATTACGTAAACAACCGCCAAGCCACAACGAGCTGGGGTTTCCAGTTTTAAACCCTAATTTAGAGCATGTTCTCAAGATTCTTGCTTTGCTTCTCCGTTCTTTAACTGGATCGCTCATTGATAGCTTTACCTATTTGTCAATGACAACGATATTTAGATTCTTGCCTATCCTACCAACTTTCTCATAGTAGCCTAAGAACACTTCCGAATGTTTACAAAAACAAGGTATTATCAGAGCTGTTCTGGTACCAAATGTTCTGGTCTTATGGTACCAGACGTTAAATACTAAGTTAAATTACTAACTGTTACAATTGAAACCTGAAATTAAATAATTTGTCTACAATAACATCATAACCAAAACTTCATTGCGTTGTGTATATCTTTCCCAAAACTAACCCGAACAACCCCTAAGACCAAGCAGGAGTACTGGTGTTAAGAACATTACACAAGACATCATAAGAAAATACTCTGAATCAAATATATATATATATAACCAAGGATATTTATTTGCAGCATTATAAGGAAGACACGCAATCTTTCAACTTTAATTTCTAGATTTATGGTACCAGGGTGACAACTATTTAAAATAATTGCATTTAGAATTAATAATATATATTGCTATTTTCAGTTATGCACCGAGATGACATTAAACAAAATTTCACCGTAAAAATTAATATTAACTTTTCATATGCAGTTATCAAACTCTGCTGGCCAGCATCAAAATACACAGGAAATTTTATGAATCACCGAGCATGGTGTCTTAAGTGATATTGATAGAGATTACTTAGTTCAAAGAAATTTCTTAATTTACTCAGGTAAAAATTACATACATCAATTTAGCAATCCCTTAGGCAGTTAGAAAATATTACATATTCATGTAGACCCGTTGGAGAAAAATGACTACATTTATTCCTACATTCAATTACTCAAAGGTAAAGTAGAATTTAAATTTTTAATCGTTCCTTAATTTGCAAAAAATTAAAGTTAATTCTCAACCAAAAGTAGTAACAACTTAAAGTAAAAAGGTAAAATTTAGATAAGTTAACAAATTTAATACTCTGTCTTAATTCATTATATATAAATTTTAAATTACAATCCAAGTTAAAGTTAAAAGGTCCTAAATAGAGTAATAGTGCAGCAGTTGCTTAAATAAACAGCCTGGATTTAAGATCCAGCAGAAAAACTTTTGACTAAAAGTTAAATAGAATTTAATTAGAAATTAAATATACATATAATTACTCCTTACTTTAATAATTCATAACTGGAAAATTTTTCTTCAATTAATCAAATCTCTTAAAAATTTTAATTAGCCTTATTACTTAGGAAACATGTTCACGGAAGTTAGGTTGAAAGCTGTACTAAATTTCAGGTGAAATTAACAATCAAAAGGTTGAACTCACTTGAAGGGAAGAATTTTAAAACTTAATTAAGCCTTGCTAGTTTATCAGATGGAACAATCTCCAGACGAGCAGCCGTTTGAAGTTGAAACCCGAAGCTCTCCTTTGGGCATGATTCCAACCCGCACAGAGATGATGTTAGCAGTCCTGAAGGCCCATCCCAGTAGGAAGATGAAGAAAAAAGCATAGATGTTTCGAAGCGAGAAAACTGGACCTATAGACCGATGTGAAGAAGGTGGAAACTTGTAATTTTCGGAACTAGACCCATCCAGGCGAGTTGATGGTAGTACTCGGATCTAAGTGACCGATCAGGAAGAAGCCGGATAGCTGGATTCAAGTTGCATCCACTATGGTGTTAACGCATTGATTCGATGAGAAAAAAACAACATTCTATACTCCTACACGGGGATGGTAAAGTGCGGAGGAGTAGGCGTTCAATTCATCGTTTTAGATGTACATCTTTATCATATTCCCCATCTCCCCCTTAACTTGAAGCCAGCAAGACGTAAACATGTCCACTGCCGGACACCCCGGGTCAACATCGGCTCTTCCAGAGGAAGAAAAATGAAGTGTCTTCTTACAGCTGCGAATCCAAGGCAAAAGGCTGAGCATGGCCTAGCATGCCGATTTTAATCGTCCAGAATCCAGAATTTTCGAAAATCACCAAATTTGGTGAATTAGTATGCAAATCTCGCCAAACACAAAACAGTGCTGCGAAAACTTAGTTTTTCCTTCTTCACACCAAAAAAAATTCCCCCCTCGCCACCCCCTTCGCCAACGAGGAGGGGTGAGGGAAAGAATGCAACAACCCTGCCACGCAAACGGACGCAGTACATGACCTTGGACGAAGAAGTGCTCGAATAAGACCCTTTTAGCAGAATAAATTTTTAGACACGAAATTCAACAATTTTAGCAATTAAATGGGCATAATTCTCCAACGGGGCGACGTACAGTCATGAACGTAGATTCATAAGAAAGCTAAATTTTTTCTCTCTAAAAGTTATAAATTTCATCCATGTGAATAAAAAGGAAGTATTTTTAAATTTCAAATATTACGCAGAAAGCAACCGATTTCCCATTGTCTCCTTTTCCCGAAAGCTATTACTATCGAACGCGTAACGTAAGAATGAGAACTCTGTTTAACTCGCATAAAAATAATTGATTCAATAACGTAAGCAATACAACTCGTGAAGAAAGATTTAGAATAAGCATAAATTA
>KK114741.1:468273-484806 GCA_000611955.2 Stegodyphus mimosarum
AGTATTATTTTATATTTTATTATATTTACTAATTAAAAAACTATAAAAATGTTATAAACTTAATACGAGTATAGAAAACCAGGTAATATTGAGTTTCAATGAGTGTGGAGTACGAAGTAACGTAACAGGCACACAGTTCAATGAAAAATGTAATAATATCTTACTACTTTCATTACATTTTTAATAAATATATTTAAAAATGTAACAAAATATATTTTAAAATGTAACAACTATGGGAAATATAAGAGAGATATTAAGTTTATTAGGAAAATATAAAAATATTTATGTTCATCATGTTTTTGAAAAATGTATTAATACTTTATCAGTTTACTAGCGGAAGCACCCGATGCCAGTTAAGTTAAATTGAGATAAATGCATCTAACAACAGAGAAAACGATACCGCTGAAATCATTCTGTAATAATGATGCAAAAAATAAGATTTATATATTTTTCAGTCTGATGCGATATGGAACCCAAATAAAAAATTTCGACAGAAAATAAACTAATTCTCTCTCATTATATCAGCAACTATGGCACTCAGTTTTTAACGGTTTTCGTCTTTCTAATCAAATGGTCGTAAAAGCTCAAATTCCATCCAATATTTCACCTATATTCAATTTTAGTCGATTAAATGTCGTAAAAAATTTATCATAATTGATCAGAAATCAATAACGCGAACAAACAAACAAACAGACATTCTTCCTCATATGTATAGATTTTGTATTTACAAATTTTTCATTAACGAACTCTATGATTTGAAAGCGAGCGGTAACAACACTTTTCGGAATAAAGTATTTTTATCTCCAACGCGCGACAGTGTTGCCGCTCGGAAAAATGAGTGCGAAAATTAGCGCTTTCAAAGCTTTTAATTAATATTTCGCCTGATTAAAGCCGTACGAAGATGGGAATAGTAGAAAAGACTTCTCACGAATTTATGGAACCTGGAATAATGTATTTAATGTTTGGCAATGTTATTTTTATTTCTTCGTAAAACTTGGAAATATTTTATTAACAAATTCTAAGATTTGAAAGCGAGCCGTGGCAACACTTCTCGAAATAAAGCAGATTTTCATCTCTAGCTTGCGACACTATTGCCACTCGGAAAAATGAGGGCGGAAAAGTATCGTTTTTCCGAGTTTTTAATTAATATCTCTGATTTTAGCTACTTTTCTTTCAAAAAACGTGGACGTCGACCTTTTCCAGGACCCAGAAAAGAATTGTAGAACGTTTGGTGACGATAGCTGTAATAGTGACTGAGTTATTAGAGGACAAACTAACAGACTTTCTTCTTTAAGTTTATTATAAATTTCATATGCATATTGTTATAAAGTTCATTATACACATTATTATAAAGTATATTATATATAATGAAATTGATTACAAAGTCTAATAAACAATTTAATGTGGGTTTCCAAAGAGAATGGCAAACAAAGTAATACAGACAATTAATTAAACAATTGATAATAAGTTATTAAATTCATTGCACATTTTTAGAAACACAATAAAGATACAGTAAATTTAGTGGGAGTATGGGAGTAAGGTAATATGAGAAACGAACGTAGAAATTCGAATTAAACGAATAAGGAAAAGAAGGTATTAAGAACACACAATTCATCAAAAAAAAACATGATAAGCATGATTACGATTAAAAATTACAGTTTAAATAAAGCAATTTTTATAAAGTTCTTATTTATAGTTTTGTTTACGTGTAAAAATTCTTTACTTTTGTTACATAATAGTATATAAGTTTTTAGTACGGAATACCTATCTTGAAATCATTACGATTAATAAAAATTACAATAATGATGAAATATTTGCTTCGAAGCAAAATTAAATTCATTGCTACGCAATTTTCCTTGTTTGTTTGGCTTGAGAAAAGTACTGTAACGATTGTAACGCTTTTGTTTTCCCACCAGGGCAAAAAAGTAATAATAAATCGGTGCTTATAAAAATCCATGAATTATAGCAGCCACAATGACATTTTTACTGTTAAGTTGAAACTCAAGCAGTTTAACGCTCATCAAGCAACGACGACTATATACTTTCATTATTTGGTAAGGTGATTAGTGTGCTTCCGAATAATAATTTGATAATAACAACAGACAGAAGCAATAATTTTCTCAATAACAGTTTCACATTTCTCGATGGCAACTGCATTCTGTCTCCTGATAAGTAATATAGGGTTTTAAATAGGCTTCCTTAAATCATGTTCTAGCATGATTAAACAAGATATTTTCAGGGGTATGTAAATGTCATTTCGCAGAGATACCTTCATTCAAATAAATTCTGTCTTACAAGCACGCAGGTACTAATTTGTTGCTTTAGAATCCCCTTTTGAGAATTTCGAGCACAGAAGAATATTAGTGTGTCATGCTTTACGAGTATAAAAAAGCAATAGTGCAGCAAATGCTGTGTGGTTTGAATATTTTAAAGTGCCGAATAGTTGTTAAATTTCGACAAAGCGATCTTGGTTCCAAAGATGGCAGCAGGGAGTGGGGGTTCTATCTTTTTCTATAATGGTCTACTGAAAGTTGCAGTTGAAAGAAATCCATATGCAATTGTCGGAAACTTGACAGTAGAGGTTAATTCATCATCATTAGCTGTCCTTCGCCATTTGAATGAATCGTGTCTAAGCTTGGCAGGTAGGTTCTACCTGAACTTAAAAAATGCTAAACAAAGGGAGCGTGTGAACATCTGCACTGCTCTTCTTCACGTGAAAAAAAAATTAAACAGTCTAATCACTAGTGACGAAAAGTGACTGACGACATGAAGCTCACAAAATTTTGTTCATAAAAAAGAATAATGTTCTCGTAATGCACTTGAAGCGGACCTTCAGGACTTTTGTCCAATAAGCCGGGTATTTTAAAGCATATTACAGCATTGAAGGAATCTTACTGAATCAGATAGAGACAATATGGTTAATTAAATGTGTTACTTATTTTTTATTTCTTAAAATCTAACTTTAAGAAAGGACATTACCTATAGTATGGCCTGATCTAGATTCTTCAGATGCGTTAGTGTAAATGTAGAGCAGAGAACCGTAAATGTAAAGAGTTCACACCGTGTTGTAGTTGGCGGACAAATGTGGGAAACCACACTAGTTTTATTATACTTGTAAATAAAAAAGCATCAATATGTAAAGCTGTATAGATCATTAGGTTTTTCGGAGCAGCAAATGTGAAAATTCAACTATACCACAACCAGAATTCGGACCATGAATTTTCCAGTTACTGTTTGGACGTACTATTCACTTACGCTATGAGAGCGCGTGGCAGAGAATGCAGTAAATCCTTTACGGATTCTTATCAAAATCCAAGTAAATCAATTAAGAAGATTTGAATTGGTAATGCGCATTCATTTGAGACCACCGTGGGAATCTGAGCAATGTCGCTGAGTTCAAGCTCGCGTAGAAATCTCGGCTATACCGTTTTATTTTTTGGCAGAGTTCCTCAAGCAGGCATCGTAAACTATCAATTCTATTATCCCACATATTTTTTTAAGGCAGTTTTATTTTACACTAATGGTTTGTGGTAGTAAATTTTTAATCGTGGTGCAATAAGATAATATATTTTTCTCTTAACAGATTCGATTGCTCCATAACTCGGTTAATGAGGAGTTAACCGTATAAAAATGGTCTTTAAAGTGATTAGCGTTAAACATTTGGTATTCTTCCCCAAATGCACAACTGCTTGACCGTGTTCGCAACTGCACCTTTCCGTTAACTTCTCGAAACTGCGTGGGCCACTGATAACTATAAGTCTGTGGTATGAAGTAATAAGAGATTAAACATCCTTATTATCTTTTAGTTATCAGAAATCTACATCAAACCCACACAAAAATTTTTATTCACTTACCTATTTCCGCCAAATTTATCTTCTCACGGTGGATAAAAAATTCTAGAATAAAAAGCCAAGTCACGTTACATACCGACCAAATATTTTTTGTTAAGCCCAAAAAATAGTAATATTAAATTGTCCGGCCGAATCACTCCCACGTGGGGCGTGCCCTGCCATGACGTCATCGGCCGCAGCCGGAGCGCGCGAATGCGCATTGGGGGGCGAAAGCATTGTGGCTATATATTCTTGCCAACGCCGTCGCTTCTTCCACAAATAATTCGACCGACTTACTCCAATACGCAGAAAAGCGGGCCCAAGTTTCAACTTTTCAACTTCAGAGCTCCCACAGAAACTTTTCGCTACAGAGAATGATTGGTTAGTAGTATTTATTCATTTTTGAATTTTTTTCTTTTCATTTTGAAGGTATGATACTTGCTACAATATTTCTATCAAATATTGATATCTGAAAGAATTATTCGTTGTAGAATCTACCAATCTTATCTTTAAGGGAAATCAGACGAAATGAACTCTTTCAATATTTTTTTTTAATTTTACCAACTTTGATTTTAAAAAATAACTGATGACTCCAGATGTATATATATATAACAAATTTAGATCCAAATTTCCAAACGCTAGTAAATTAAAGCAAAAATGTCAGCTATCACAGCCACACCCTTTCTCGAAACATACCTTTTATTTTTTACTTACTGGTACCTTTTACTTCAGATTTTAAGTATATTTTTATATATTATGCTCAATTTGTGTGGGCACTGTGCTCGAGCATTCTTTTTGAAAGAGTTGATTTCAAAAGAACATTCACTTGAGTTATCAATGGAGAGATGCAAAGTTCCTAAAAGTATATCTGTTATTTTACAATGAAAATTGGATATAAACACAGTATGTGTTTCAGAGAAGGCATTTTCTGTCACATTGAGGGCCTGACAACATCAGGTATCAACCCAGACAGTAGTAGACATACTGAGTTTCGGAGAATAGACAAAATCTATTTTTCAAAGTTTGAAGCAATTTAGTTTTTTAAATAAAACCCTCATTCAGGAAGCAAGGATCTTTTTAAAACACAAAATAAAATTAAACGTGAAACTACAAAGCGATCATTACGACATGATTGTAGAACAAAAGCTCTACGAAAATTATTAAAAAGGTGCTGATAAAATCGAATCGTCAAGTTTTTTCTGACAGGGTCCCAATATTTGGACATATTTTTTACAATATTCTATGCTTCATATAAATTCGAAATTTTATTTTGATTGCATTATTTACCCAACTATATTAAGCGACCATATTTCAATTTGCTTCAAAAGAAACTGAAACATTGAGCTGCTGGTTTTATTTAAAAATAAGCTGATTTCGAATTACACTGTATGAAGAATTTTTCAAAATTTTTATTTCAAAAATTTTATACTGTAGATATTAAAATAAAAATAGCTTCACTTGAATTTCTGAACATAATTTTAAATATCAACAAGGATTTTAAGTTCTTGTTATTAAAAAGAAAATGTTTTATTACCATATAAGATATTTCTCCGGCCTTCTTCACGTGACTTCGTGGTGTATGGTCAGCCCGCTCGACGCGTGTTCGAGATGTCCATGGTTCTAGTCTCGGCGAAGGCGTTGCTCATTCTCATCTCTCTTGCTTTAAAATACTTAATGTTTATACAGTCAATATATATATATATGAGGCGCCTTGTATTTAAGGTTCCTCTTTAAAATTATGTTTTGGACAATAAAAATTGAGTTTTTATTTATTATAATAATCGGTAGTTTTCAAAAATAGATTACCTTAAATATGGAATGCATTTTACTTGGCGAATGATCCGGTTATTTTTAAATAACAGGATTATTTTTATCATAGTGTAAATAAAATAAAAAAACTTTTATCATAATGTACTTTAATCTATTTAAGATAAACATATCGATTTCCTTTCTATAACAATAATTAATAAATTTCTGACAAAAATTAATATGTTTTGTCCTTTTAACTATCGTATTTTCAAAACATCAGTCAAGTTTCAAAACACATGACGTGCATTTACATTTGCAAACTAAGGTAATGATGCTATTGAAAAAATTGACTAATTACATGTTTGTCATCTCAAAAAACGCATAAAGTAAAAGAAAAATCTTTTTACTTATAAAAACTTTAAAAATATTATTATTATATACATATTTTATGAAGGGATAAAATAAATAAAAGCAATCCTGTGTGCAACCGAAATGTTCTCTAAAATAAATCAAACCCATCCACTTTTTTTTTATTGAATTATCATAAAATAATAGAAGCAGATTTAACGACAAGTCAATAAAAAATGTCGATAGTCGTTATTTCAAATTAAAATATTCCTTTATTTCATTTTTGTCTTCAACCTGGCTGTTGCATCAATATTTATTTTCTTCCCAGAAACCGACTATACCAACTACCAGTACCATTAAAATCTTTAACATTCGAACCGAATGCTGCCCATTAAAAAATACGCGGTTTCAGGCAAATTTTTTAGTACATATTCCGCACTTGGATGAGTTTTCCGTTTATATTAACTTTTCTGGATACTGCACACTGGTGGATAAGTTACCCAGATATAACTAAATTTAATATTTATTTTACGTAAAATTTCTGGATCGAATTATATTCCAGAAAACACGGTAATTCATATTTGCGAAATTTCTCGAAAATACGTGATTCAATATTTTCTTAAAAATATATGATTCAGTACTTCTAATTCAATATTTTTGTGAATTTTCTTAAAAATATCTATGCAATTAGCACATAAAATTATTTCTATTAAAAAGAATCAGAAGAAACGGGATAAAAGGTCGATGTGTGTGACATATTCACAATGTTTCAGAGTCTCCATCGCAATTTTTAAAAACACGCGATGTGCAATCACACATTTTTAAACATATTACTCTAAGAAAATGTCTAATGAAAATTTAAGATACTTAAAATATTCTTATTCGTTTCAAAGTTGTATACATTTTACTTACCCGGTTTCCATATTATTAAGAAATTTATGCGTACATTTTGCAATGGATGATGCTAAATGAGTGTTATTGAACTTTATGTGAAGCAACAATAATTAGAAAAAAGTCAGAAAATTGAAATTTGAGGGAATTTTGGAAAAGCAATTTATTTATTAATATGGATTTATCCTATAAATGCATGCGTAGTTTTGAGTATAAATACATGCAACAAAGTTATGAATCAAACATAAATAATCTCTTAAAATCAAAAGCACCAACAAAGAAAAATAAGAGCGCAGGGTTTAGGTTAAGTTATTGGAATATGCTAAAGCTCCCGAGGATTCTGTGTCTAATGGGAGGGAAGTCTTCTTACCAAGGAATACTGACTCTTATCCACACCACACATAGGAAAACTACGAAGATCTACTACGCATCCAACCCGTACGACAGTGTTCGAACCCGGATATCAACAGTTAGCAATTTTGAAGCGCTCGGCTATTGATGGGGCTGAACAAGTCGAATTTATTATATTCAGCGGTCTCATTTGCTCGAAATCTCGTTCGGCAATACAAAAAGGAGAAATACATCACCATTTCCATGCAAATAAATATAATATACGCATTTGCGAAATAATACAGAACTGGGGAAATAAATAAATAAAAATTTAAAAGGATTCAAATTTTAACATCAGGAGAAAGGGTTTTTAAAGGTTTTTAGTTTCCTCGCTGAACTGAAGAAAATAATTTAAAAAGAGCATATCTTTAGAATTTACGATATACAGTCTCGCACACTGAAGATAAAAATGTTTTTCCCCCATACAATGTTGCCATTGCTCGCTTTGAAATCGTTCAGTTTTTTAATCAAAACCTCAAAAATGATTTAAAAAATATGAAATGGATAATAAAACAAATTCCAAATTATGGCTTCCAGATGCTCATATTTGGGAAGGGCAGTATTACATTATTAAAAATTTGATGGCTCGGTACCGTTGCTTTATCACAACGCGAGAAACGTACATACAGTTATCCAGATTCTTCATTATTTAATTTCTTTAAATATAATGGAGGGCTCTAACACTTGGTGGCAACAATATGAAAAGTGATAAGCCGTTTATAGTGATTTGACGCAAAATGCCAAAACAAAATTAATAGTCCTAACGCCCTTTGGGCTTAAAAAAATTAAAAGCTGCGTACTTTTAGAATTCTGGATACACTGTTAAATGTTGCCATTAATTTTTTATATTCGCTTTATATTTCTTTAAAAATAATGCATAATGGTAAGGTGGAATGTCCTTTTATCTATATTGCGATAGAATTTTTTATATTAGCCATATGATTTATTTAAAAACTGGTAATAACATTTGCTGGCAGCATTCTTTTACTTGTAAAATGATTCCAACAAAAAGTGAATAATAGTACTTCTAATGCTGAAATAAATAAAATAATTAACTCAAAGGGTTTAGATTTTAACGTTGCACCCAAAAATTTTGCTAAGTTTTTTATGCTGTCGATGAAGTCGCAGTTTTCCGTTTTCACTCATTCCCTCCCGCTAACGCAACTTTTTTTATTTTTATTTGTCTTTCTAACTTTATTATTAAACATCACTCTTCGTACTTACGCCACATAAAATTCTACAGTAAAATCCCAAAGTTTTTGAAAGCAACATATTTTTAAGAGAGTTAAAGGTTGACACATATTTTTCTATTTTTTCTTCAGTTTTTTCCCAATTTACGATTTCAGGTTTTTCTTATAAAATTACCTACACAACTTTTCTTACCTTTAAAACTTTACCATTAAACATCCTTTTCTTTGCATTTACGCCACATAAAATTCAACAGCCGAACTACAAACTATTTAAAAACAGCATACCTTTAGAACTTTTAACTGTTGGCAAACACTTTTCTATATTGGATTGCGATTATAATCGTTATATTATTTCTTTAAATGTAATACATGAAGATAACATCTAGTAGTAACATCTTTTTATCTGTAAAATGGTACGGACACAAAAGTGATTCAGACAAAAAAGTGAAGATCGAGACCAGTAGCACCTCTGGTGCTAAAATATTTTCTCTTTTGTCATCCTCTCTAAAAATTTAATATTTTACTCATATTATAAAGTCACAATTTTGTTATGATATTGAACTGAGTATGGTAGCAAGTAAAATACTAAGCGATTGTGATATTAGTACTTGCGCCAGACTTCACAGAGATGAGAAAATTGTGTCTGCGGTCCTTGCAAGTCACTCCTTCCAGGCTTTCACAATGTGTTACACGAAAGTTTCTGACATCTCAGACGGGAAGAGACATAACTTCACGACTATTGTCAGGAGATTTGAACGTTCTACAACGTGTCCGTCGTCAAAGCCTCTGGATTTCAGGAGGCTGACGAACCAGTGATTTTTGTCTTTCCTCTGATATCGTTCCAGATATAATGAATCAGAGGATGTAAAATACAACAGAAAAATTAAGAATCAGTCTGAAGACTTAGTCTGAATTAAGAATCAGTCGTGGAAAAATCAGTCTGAAGACTTTTTCCATCGAAACAAGACCTCAGACTGCTCCTGAACTCTCGACTAGAGAGACCTAGAAGGCTCCTGAACTTTCGACTAGAGAGATCTAGAGTGTTCTTGAGCTCTCTTGACTAGAGAGACTCTCGTTAGCAGGTTCCTCACACTACGAGAACTGTAACTCATTTCAATAACTGTCTATGCTATCCATGAATTATATATATATTTGTAAAGAGCTTCTTGTTATTGTAGTAAATACATTTTAAGTTCAATAACGCAGTAAGTATCACGCAACCTCAAAACTTACCAATCATTGTATGGAGTCAGATGCGCTACCGGCCGCCACTCAACACAATGGTAACCACCAGCATCCCACATACTAACTTAGATGATTATAATAGCAAATACTAGACTAATACATAATACGACCAATTTATTCTGATATTCAGTAGATTAAGATACTAAGTAAAATACTAATTTCCAAGATTATAATGCTTAATATTTTACTTAGTATCATAATACGACAAATTTATTGAGTTTTTAATTGATTTTGATATTAAGGGATTATGATATTAAAATTGAAAATGGTTATTATAGCACTTAATATTTTACTTATTATTATAATAATTTGAATTATTCTTATAAATAGCAGTCTGAGAATCTTTTTATCGTATTATAAATAAGATTCTCAGATAAATCACGAATGCTTTCCGATTTCTGAGAAATTTTAAACTACTGATTTAATAAATGATGCATTTATAATTCTATTCTAATTACATCGCTTAACTTCACTTCAAGCATATAGGTAATTCTGGCTGAGGAAAAAAAGACTCTCAGACTATGACTTTATTGTACTACGAAATTTCAAACGTCTTCGCACCAGTTTTCAAAACTCAAATTGGCAGTAACAGACAATTTAACTTCCAGTATTATATTTATTTTCCATTTCATTAAGACATCGATACTTATTTCCCCACTAAAGTTTTTATTTTAGTGAAAATAATCGTTACTAATTTTGTAAAGTTATTAAGTTATTCGAAGAAGGAGATATAAAGAAGCAACTATATCCTAGCCGGGATTCGAACAAATACAGGTAGAAGTGGGCAGGATATCAGACTTTCACTATTAGCCGCACAGTTATGGACCTACTGCCCAATTTTGATGGAGAAAACCCAGAGGAACGGATCCGAGAGTCTGTCATCCCTTTTCCTGTACAAGCAAACCGTTCCAAAGGGCTTTTGACGCATCAATATTTTAAGTGCCTCCTTAAGACACAGACTCCATATAATTACTTTCTCCAGCATTTGTATTTACTCCGGCATTAATTCCTTTCTCCGGCATTTGCATCCGGGCCAAACGATACAGCAGCTAGCATTGCTAAATAATACACTGACCTACTGAGCAACTTCCGACCTGAGTTAGCCTTGAGGCAACTAACGGAATAAGTTACTCAGAGGTGGAACCATCTACTATCTGCCAGCCACAGCCTCAGGTCAGGGCCAGAGCAGATCAGTCGGTCATTTATCATCAAAGTTAAAATTACGGAGTTTTACAGTTATACAATAAATACAAATTGATTAGGTACATAACATACGTTGAAGAGTACGTCTAATGTGATATACAAAAGTTTTACAAAAGCGTAGAGATATGATAGTAATCAGCTGCCGTCTACAAAGGCGAACATTGGAGCACTACATAAAATAATTTTACATTATGCATTTTAAATTTTACATTTTAAAATAAAAATTGCAGAAGAGTCTCAATAAAAAAAAAGAAAAAAAAAGACGCAACAAACTATACAAAACACCAAGATCAGAAAACAACTAATAAAGCATAGAATTCATACACCACAAAAGCATATAAACCACAAAAAAATACATTTTATATTAGAAAAACATTACAATATAAGCGCAAAATGATAAACGCAGAGACCACATGCTGTGACACCAGAAATGGAGTCAGTTGTATTGTACCAGTCGTTACCAGTACAAATAATTTAGAATGAGAGTAAAAAGCTGGAAAACAAGATGGAAGTCCTAATATTGAATCATGAACAATGTATGGTTCTTGCAAGAGGGCTGTATGAATATTGAGTTCTTTGAGGGTGTGAAGAATTAAAGAAGCTGCAACTCTGGAACGTTGTAAATTGCATTGTAGAAAATTTGTAATACTCTCTGTGTACAATAAAGTGTTTGTTGCATCAGTTGAAAGGAGCTGTAACATTTAAAGACTTTAAGCTTCTAGTTGAATTTTCTTTTTCAGTGCCTCTCGATATGTAGGGCAATTGCTAGCGCTAGCTGAATGAGCTAAATCGTGAGTTGAGCCACTATGTATATTTGATAGCTTGCACACTGTTCTTGCTCTTGACAGTCTTTGTTGGTATGCGCACCTGCGCAACGGGCACAAGTGGGAGCTGTTTGACAGTTGCGACTGGAGTGTCCCAGTCCTTGACAGTTATAACACCTTAGAAGTCGAACGTTTATACTTAGCGAAGCCTAAGTATAAAAAGCCAGTTTCAAGGATCTCCTCAGAGCATGTTGAATCAAGTTCTACTAGCCAATTATTTTTACTGTCGCGACGTAAATGCGGAGATATGGGAAGAATTTTAATGAGACTCTTTTAAGTTTTGAAAGGTCTGGACCAATGTTTCTGCTTGAACCTTCGCTGGAACTCCAAAAAATCAAGATCTTCGTTGTCAATGGTTTGGGTTCCTTAATTTGTAAGGCTGTTTTCAGAGAATCCTTGTATTGAATTGCCTGTTTTAAAGTTGTCAAATGTTCCTTTGTTTTACAGCGTATTAAAATGCTGTTAGAACGAGTGGGTCTGATCTGCTCTATAGGAAGAGCTAAGTGTTCGATGTCCAGATCGTTTGCCAATTGAGACTGAATGCTAACAGGTGCACGGGAAGAGTCTTTGGCAGAGATTAAGAGAACGTTATTTGAAAGATTTCTTCTAAGTTTTTTTGGTCCTTCCTTAGTAGCGCGAGTAAATTTTGTTGATACACCAAGGTCTCGTGAGCGTCCCGCTACCTCTGCGTGTGGCTATCTCTATCAGTAACTCCAGTAATAGGTTGCGCTGTGTCAGCGTGTTGTAAACCAGAGGATGGAGGGGAGTTTAAGATTGATTCTAGCTTTGCCTCTAGTTGATATAATCTGCTTTCCAAGGATGTATTCTGCTCTTCCAAAGAACTTTCCTTTAAACTTTCCTTAAAGCCCTCTAGATGTGCAATATAGAATTCTCGTTCTGTCGAGTGCTGCCTAATATTGCTAACAAATTTCTGAAGCTTGTTAGTATTCCTGTTATTTAATTTAAGCTTAGAATTAGAGTCCACCAAAAGAGTTAAAATGCTATCACAGGCCGTGCTTATGAAGAAAGAGTGATTATCCGATGTAAGATCCGAAGTTGAACGCTTCACAGAGCTGGGGGTTGATTCACATAAAGGTACTATAGAATGTGCTGGCGAAATTGATGCATTGGAAGCAGACATCGTAAAATGTTAAGTGAAAATTATTGTAAAGCAAGCTCTTATGCATACAAAGTCACTATGTTAGGTAATCGTTTTACAAACGGTCAAAGAAACAACAGTCAAAGAAGACAAAGAAATACAACAATACAACAGTCAAAGAAAAAAAAACGCGAATACAAGTCGAAATAATACAATACTATTGAAATACAAGGAGAAGCAGGAACGTTTTTCAGGAAGGAACCAGCAAAACAATTAAATGCTAATTAACAATAGTCTAATTATGAAATTAAGCAATTTGAAAGGCAATTACTATAGAAATGACCCTAAGGTACACAATAGCATCAAAATAAAAACGATCGGTAAATGACATCAAGCAGCACTAATGATTAAAATTTTACATTAATTTTACATTAAGTTTAAAATTAAGCAATGCCAAATCAAAACAGTGTCAATGAACGCCAACATGCAATGTAAACAAAACTTTAAGAAAACCTTAAGAACGTCAGAAAATAAGTAATACTTATCCGAAATGCCAAGTCGTTGCAATCAGTACGTTCTGTAGATCATAAAAAGCACACCTAAAGATCACAAAAAACACACCACTTAGCACTAAGAGATGTTAAACACACAGTTTGGTTTCCCAATTGTGTCATACTATGGCTTAATCCAAGAAGGGCCATAACTTCGTCAAAAATGCCTCGATTTTAACAGAATTTGCATCAGCAGAAACAGAGACATTTGTTGCACAAGAATTCAAACACCAAAGCTCTCCAGATAATCCAAAAGCACAAATTAAAATGCAAAAACGCAGAGCCAAAATGAAGGCAGCAAATACTGTTGAAAGTCGAAGGCGCTGATATTCGAATACCAGATCTTTTAATTGTGAGGCGATAGTGCTACCTATTACGTTACAAGAGCACGCCCGGGAAAATGACAATTCCTAATTTCACTAATTCGGAATTTTAGATAAAATGCACTATAAAGGATTGCGATTACTATGTACAGAGGGCACAACAGCCAGTATGAAGACTATTGGACATAAAATTTGTATAAACTTATAAGGTATTTCTCCCGCCTTCTTAGCATGCCTTCGTGGTGTAATAATCAGCACACACGGCGCGTATTCGAGAAGTCCGAGGTTCGAGTCTCGGCGAGGGATTTGCTCATTTTTCATGTCTCCTGCTTCGAAATAACCTAATGTCTCACAAATTAAAGAACTAGACAGATCTCTTTGTGCGACGGAGTTCTGCGCATTATTTATGAGCCTCTTAATTTTGTCGAATCCGTCCCTTCAAAGACTAAATTTTTATACAGATAAAAGTCATCCCTGGTTAAGGAATTGTGGTGTAAATAAAATTACTTGATTTAATTTGACTAAATCGTCCATGATAAGAATTTAGAATGTATAAAATGCTTTTGTATGGGAGCAAAAATTATTTACGACTTAACTATGTACATAAAAGTAATTCATTGTTCTCACAGATTGAATTCTGTTAATACAACTTTCTGGTGTTCCAGATAATTTGATTCTACTGTAGAAATTGATCGGGATCGTTTTAGAGAACATGACTCAAGGGGAAGTTTAAACCGAATTTTGTTATATTTACCAAAACACTGAGCAGTTTCAGACTCTAAAGAAAGATTTCTTTGTTCTCGCCAAATACAAGGTTGTTGCTTTGCTAATTTTATGTTTAACTTTGCCTGTGTATCTTCTGTCTTGACTGTTTCTAATAGCTTTAGGTATTACATGTTTTGTAACATAAATATTGGGCAGTTTAAAAGTTCGCGTCCATCAATCTAACAAAAATTTGGAAAATTTAAAAGGGATATTTATGCCAAACTCTTTCAATGGATAACATCCTTATAGTATTACAAGTAATGTATAATTTGAAACTTAAGTTCCAACTCATGATACTAGCTTTCAAATGTTTGTTTGCTGCTAGATAATAAAACGAAATTTATGACTGAGCATTACTTCGCAATTTCAGACGAATAAAATGTGATGAGGAATATGATTCCCCAAATAAATCAAATATATTGTTGCGTGCGTACGAGTTCGTAATGGATTGAATGCACAAGTCGATAAAAAGTTAATAAAATTTATTCTTTTCACAAGAAATAAAACAAAATGCTGAAATTTCCTCGGAGATATTCGTACAATATCGCAATATCTCGCAGCAGTTATATTTTAAAGTACTAGAATATAAACAGAATTCAAATTCAAAATCCAGATATAGTTAACCCGATCTCACTGCGAATTCGCGTCAATCAATAACAACACCAAGTAAACAACTACAATTCACTTAACAACAACAACTGAGCTGAGATGTTTTAATTCTGCTTTTATATGCTTTTTAATAATTCACGAGAATATTCTGGTAAAATCTATTTTGTCGATTTTTCTGAATAGCAAAAGCATTTACGAGATATCTATTTATTAAATGTTAAATGCACGCACTGTTGTACTTTTTAATTTTTCGCCGTAGCTTTCTCTTAAATTTAGTCACGCGCTGCATTGTACGGGAAAATAAAACAATTTTAATCAAAATTCTACTAGAGATAGCAAATTAAATACAAAATCCGTAACAATATTTATCCTTAAGGATTATTGGAGAATTCGTAACATACCTCGTCAGTATGGTTTAGTGTATATATATATATTATGTTGTCAGTATGGTTTAGTGTGTATATATATTATATTGTCAGTATGGTTTAGTATATATATATATATAGATATAGATCAAAGGACTTCCATTTAATGCATATATGAAATCCTGACTCTCTATATCGCAATTTAAAGTAACAATAGCTGTGAAATATTGGTTCAATAACAATAGCTGTGGTTCATCCAATAGAAGTTAAAAGAACAAAGAATAGTCCACATCATAATTAACAGAAAAATGCTGCTGACAACTTGTTTGTATTTTCAAGCAGTTTCATCCGAAAAATAAACTTATTTGATTATGTCAGTGAAATCAGTATTCAAAACAAAAAGTCATTGTCAATAGCGAAAGAATAAAATCTTTAGAAATGTAGAAAGACTTATAAATGATATTAAAGAACAATGTTTTCTAGGAAACTTGAAAAATGTCATATTCAAGTAAAGAATAAAAGAGTGGTTAGAAAAATTTAAAAGGGATATTTATGGCAAACTCTTTCTAGAAAGTATTTTTTTTACTCTTGGTTCTAAAACTAGGGAGACAGAAAAAGGGCTGTACCGAAAAAACTTCAATTCGATATACGAAAAGTTTGCAAAATAAACTGTAAACTTAACAAGGTTTTTGGACTAAAAAATAATAATTTACTTCTCCTATACGGGACGACTAACGTACAGAAATGAAAGCTAACCTTAATCACCTGATTATTGCATTAAATGCAAACTGAATCATTTGATGCGTTTCGTTAAGTTACATTTAAACATGACGCGGATGTTCAAGCGCTATCTACTTGAGGGGAAGAATGCTTCTACAAAACATCCTTCCCATTAGGCAAATAGCTCTTTGCCATATTCCTATTCCTTCTGTTTATAAGAGAAGAATTAATCCAAGAATCATCATATGTCCTCACATCGGAAAACCTAAACCGCGTTTCTAAACGAAAGAGTCGTCATGTGTTTAATTTTGGTTTGGAAAAATGTATTTACCTGAATGTTCTAGAAACTAAATGTAGCATACACTAGAAATTATATATTTACTAGAATATGCTATATATAATACATAATAATAGTAATAATATTAGCTATA
>KK114741.1:484967-534158 GCA_000611955.2 Stegodyphus mimosarum
TATTTATAATATACTAATATAATATACACTGGAATATCTATACTAAAATACTATATATTCAGATGGTATCAAAAATGATATATTTATAAAAACGATTAGGAACTTAACACTGAGTACTCTAGAAATTGTATATTTATTAGTATTTACTAAACTTATATACTTACTAGAAAAATAATTTCTATACATTGACTACAATTTCAGTGATAATTATATCAATTTTTATGCATAAATTGCATGCAAATTTACAGAAAGATGCATTTTGCTAGTAAATTTTATGGTAAAAACTAATGCGCTTAGAAACACTGTAACATGTTTTTCTGTTTGCAGACGTCGTCCTTTCTTTAAATTTTCAGGAATGTCACATTTCGCAGTACACAACCCTTGAATAAATGACTTCGGAAACGAAAAGAAGATAAGCTTTCGGAAAAAATAAATTTTGGCAAACTCTATAATGCAAGCGTAAGGAGAAAACGTAGTAGTAGCTTAACGAGAAAAATTTAAATTTCTCTTTCGAAGCGAAATATTTGAAATCAGTTGAGTATAATATTTGAAAAGAAGCAATTTTCGAAAACATTATAATTAGATGCTTGGAATCCAACTTTTTACGCATCATCTACAAATTTAAAACTATCTATATCAATTCTTATTCTTAAATTATACCTAGCAGAAGAACATTAAGATTACAGTGACAGAATTCATATTGTTCACTCATATTGGAGATGATTAATTTCGAGAACGTCTATCTTCTTTATACTCCAATAACTATTATATTATTATTATTATTATAAAAAATTGCTGGAGTATAAGGGAGAAATTATAATATTACAAAATAAACATAATTCTTTTTTCAGCACCTTCTGCTTAGTAGTCAAATAGAATATATCTCGTTGCTGCATTTTATGGTATGGTATTTTCTCTCTCATACTTTTATCTTTTAAAAAATGTTTTCTTCTTTTCAAAGAAATGGACAAAGTAGTATAATGCAATACGCAGTAATCAAATATTTCAGTGACTAGTAAACAAAAGATGTTGAAAATCCCGGTTGATTTGGCTTAGTTTATTTGATTATGGCAAAGCACTCGAGGGCTATCTGTCTAAGAGGAGGGATGTCTTCGTGAAAGACTTTCTAAGTAAAACTGGCTCGTATACATACTACGCATGGTGAAAATCATGTGGAGCGAAACCCAAGTGCCTATGCAGGCACTCCGTTAGACGAGATTCGAACGTTGGACCGAGCTACCAGTGCGTAGCTACTTTATCACTTGGTCGCTGGTGAGTTCCTGAAAATTCTGGAAATTCATGATACCAATGATATCAATCAACCTCTTTTTCCAAGTGCGTGAAAGAATGGGACAAGCATTTTAAATCCACTAATATTCAGTTTCCTTTCATTGCATTATTTGCGTTATGAAACATTAAAAACAAACATCTTTTACTGTATGAAAATATTCTTTAAAATAAGATTAAATAATTCAGGTGATCTATTAAGAACACGTGTTACGTGTTTGTTTTATCATGTGTTAAATGGCTTGTATTTATATTAAAAATATTCCCGAAAAAAATTCATGAAACAGGTTTCTAATATAAATGTATAAATAACGCAAGTATATTTTCATGAAAAATATACCATTCCGTGAAATGTTTTTAGGTGCATTTTTGTAGCACTTTCGTTACATGCTACGTGAAAGTGCTACCATCGTCAATAGAGGTGCTATTACAGATTGTAGAACTATGGCATCTAGAGCTAATTAGGACCACATGTTTTCTATCGGAGAAAGATCCGAAGAGCGAGCTGGCCAGGGAAGCAATTCAATCTGGCGATTGACGAAGAACCTTTGGACAATGTGTGCCACGTGTGGTCGCGCATTATGCTGTTGAAATGTGGCTGTGGGCAAGCCCTGAAGGTAAGGAAGGACAACTGGCTCCAACACCCCGGAGATATAGCTCTGGCTGTTTAAAGTACCGACAATGCGTACTAGAGGAGTGCGAGAGTCATATCCAATACCGTCGCATACCATAATACCCGGTACCGGTTTTTATACAGTAAGCACTTATAAACAGTACATACTGACTTATAAACAGTACATATAAACAGTACATATTCTGAGATATCTTTTCACAGATTTTCAGAATTTCTTGTATTCTGATCTAAGTTTTCAAAGATTAAATTTTCTACCATCCTATTCAGCCTTCCATTTTAACTGCTTATCGACAGCTAAAATACGTATCTTTTCGCTTTTCCCCTCTTCATTTATCATTTCATATTTTCCTTACATAAATCGACCAGCTTGGCGACTTTTCAAATTTTTAAAACAGCGTTTTGAAAATTTCCAGTATTGCCAAATATCGTTGCATCTCAAAATCAAACTATTTATAACTTTTTACTGCCAATAGATAAAATATTAGCAAATTCTTTTTTAACTATTTTATATTTGTAGAAGAAGAGATCACAAATATTGCTTAAAAAACTGATTCAAAGTCGGTCTGGGCACATTTACTATTAATTACCTGACTGTTGACAGTATCACTTTGCCCAGCTTTTCCCCAGTTTTAACTGAGAGCGCCCTAAAAGACGGAATTTAAGGATCTCGTACTCTTTTTCTAATACCATCTCCAGGGAACTTTTGTTCGATGATCATTTGTCTCAAAGACACTATACATTTCTTAGGTTTGGACCTAGACTGTAGTGCATGGTAACCGGTTCCATTAACCAGCATGTCGATTACGGCGGCAATCGCGTTTGCAAACTATTATCACGAAAAAAGAGGCGAAACATTTTAATTCTACTTTTGAGTCACCTATCTCTTAAACATATATTCAAATTTTAAATTACATTTGAAAAAGAATATTAGATTCTATTTATAGTAAAATTATAGAATAGAGTAAATCAAAATCTATAACGGTATTTTAAAATAAAGAATAAAAAGAATTTTAAGTTTACCTCCAAAGTAAAAGATTAAGATCTGTTTTAAAAGTGTTATTATTAGAGTCTGTGAACTTTCCGAAAATTTTAAGGCCTTTACAAAATACAGTAATAATTATAATAACAAGCATGTTTAGTAATTATAGTTCTAATAATATTAGGCACGGATTACGACAGAACGTATGCGTTGACATGCACACATAAAACAAATCATTTTCGTAAATTGATGTCAACTTCTTTGCAATCGAGGCATAATTTTCTAAAATAGCTTAGAAAATAGTACTTCTATGATAATTACAGTTCATCACAATAATAATTCTTATTCAATAAAACCACCGACTAACAAACGTTGTAGAAGCACCTAATTAAAAAGTAAATAAAATTAAAATACACAGATATAACAAAAATTGCCAGGCGAGGGCAAATGATTGCTCTCTAACCGATTACTTAATGCATATCTTTATAACGCCCTCTTTTTATGTTAATACGTTCGCAAAAATTACATTTTCCGTACATTATAAATAATCTCAAATATACTTATTTGGCCAAATCGATTCTTATACAGTTCTATTGTTTCTTAAATAAAACTCTCGTTATAACAAAACATCGTTTTTATTGTTGAACGAATTTTAATGTGCTTTATAAAAATCCAGTAAGTTAATTTTTTTTATTATATCAACCTTTGCGGAGCCAATCGACTGTAGTAGTTATTATGAGAAAAAAATACATAATGATTTTAAAGAACCTAGCTAATTTAATTTCACGGGGTTCAGGTAGCAATTAATAATAATCTACATTTATTCTTTTTAACAGCTTAAATTGTTAACTATTAACAAAAAAAAAATTGAAAGAAAAATCAAATATTTCCAGCACGAAGCTCTCCTCCAGGAAGATTTCCAGCAGGATTTCTCTCCTCTGCGTTCTTCCTGCTGGAACCTGGAGGACAGAAACTGGGGAACCTGGAATATCCTGGGATCGTGCCTCGAGGTTTTCTCGTTAAAATTGAAGAGTAGTTGCACAACTAGTGAGGTGAAGCTATACTTATATAACATATGGTGAGATTCTGGTGTCCCGCCATCTATACCTGACGTTCGAGAGGATGACGGCAATGGAGGAAGAGGTTCCATCGAAATTTCCATAGAAATATCTTCCATTTCACCATCACAGTTATTGTTGTTAATACAAACTGCTTTATAAAAGGAAAACAATTACTGTGTGCATCAACTCCAGCGCCATTGTCCTCCTCCTTCATTGAATCGTCCTTGAACATATTTGCGTTAGTCTACTGATTTCTAGCGAAACCGTCTTTCAACACTTTCCAATACTACTGAACGAAATGGGGAGTCTCATATTTCCTTCCCGTTTATGTTCAAAACAGATTTTGTTGGACCTGATAACTTTTAAGACAAGGACAAGATTAATTTTCATGAAATTTAAGTTGCACATTGGTCCCATTATAATGTCATATTCTTCATCAACCCAAAATCTTTTACAATAAAGTAACTGGGCTGGTTTGAATGCAAGCTGAGTCCTTACGTTGAGGTGTCTGGAGTTATAGTTTCCGAAGGAATCAATATGATGGTGTCTCCAAAACTTTTGTAACAAACTTACAGCACTTTCTCGAATCTCATTTTCAACAGATTAGATTAGTTAGCAATACAATGCAAAAATAGGAGTAGACTTAACCACTCAGGTAATCAGTCAAAGAACTTGGCACATTTTACACTCATGTCCATAAATTAAGGATAATTCGGAGTCACGCGGAAATCGAACTCTAAAATAAATATATCACCTGTAAAATCACTACACACATCTTCAAGAATCATATGCAAATTTCAGGAAGTAACCAGATGACACCGATGGTACGTCACAATGACGAAAGTGTAAGAGAGTGATATATAAGGAATACAGGCAAAGAAGTATAATTGTTCGCAGGCGCTTTATAAGCATTTCAGTGCAATAACCGAATAGTTATGATACAAAGGACGCATTTGGATGATTTTTTATGTGGTAGAATTATCGGCCGTCTGGAATGTGGGCGTACCCAACTGGAAGTATCAGACGAACTTGGAATTGCCCAGTGTCATCTCCAGGCTTTCGCAACGATTCCAAAATGATGGTAATGTAAGTAGACGTTACAGCACAGGTCGCCCCAGAGTTACAACGCCGAATGAGGACCGGTATTTGGCACTTACTGCCAAAAGAAACAGGCGGAGCACAGCATCAGACCTGTCTCGTCAGCCCTCTTCAGCCACTGGTACGACAATTTCAAGGCAGACCATGTACAGATGCTTAGGGCAGATTGGTCTGTATGCTCGTAGACCTGTCAGATGCGTTCCACTTACTGCAACTCACTGTCGCCTGTGGTTAGCCTGGAGTAGAGAACATGCATTGTGGACACCGCAGCAGTGGGCTTGCGTGATGTTTTCCGACGAGTCCAGGTTTAGCCTGCAGTCTGATTCTCGCCGGATTTTCATATGGAGATCTCCAGGTACCCGTTACCGCCAAGAAAACGTCATTGAACGACAACGTTACGGTGGTGCAGGAGTGCTCGTTTGGGGTGGAATTATTCTGGGTTCCAGAACTGACCTGCATGTTCAAATTGGAACCATGGCAAGCCAAATCTATAGGGACGTTATTCTGGAACAACATGTACGTTTGTTTCGGGGCGCCATGGGCGTACAATTTGTGCTTATGGATGACAACGCCCCTCCTCACCGTGAAAACATCGTAAGCGAATGCCTTCAATCGGAGGATATCACCCGTATGGACTCGCCAGCATTCTCACCGGACTCGAATCCAGTAGAAGCATGTGTGGGACATGGTTGGCCGACAGTTGCAGCCCGTCAACCTCCTCCTACATGTCTACCGGAACATCGGAGATCATTGCTTTTTGAGTGATGTAATATCCTCTAAGATCAGATCGATACTGGGAGACATACAGTGTATTAACAATCATACCAAACATGTAATATTGGTTTTTTGTAAATAGGTTTTTTTTTGTAATTTGCTCCAGGGAGAAAAATCGCTAATTTTTTTAATAATATCAAACATATAGTATCTTTTTTGCTCTTTACCTTTTGTTTAATAAATAAGCTTTACAAATAAGTCAAATTTGTTTTGCTTTTAACTCTTCCTTTGCATTATCCTTAATTTATGGACATGAGTGTACTTGCAATGTGCTTTACCTTTTTAATGATTTTATATTTTTTTATTTTTATTTTTTAATATTCATTCAAATAAAAATTTGATTTTTCAGTATTTCTTAAACCAAATTTCTAAAAGCTGAGTTTTGCAGATAAAAAGCGCGGTTAAGAAATCGATGCCGGAGGAGTAATAGCTTTTTTAGGTTGTTCATTCAGTTAAATTCATTCGTATCTCAATTTAATCATAAAAAGCAAGTAGTCAGTTAAAACTCCTTTCGTAATTAACAACAAAAATTTTCCCAGCACCCATGAAATCATTGCCATCCGTCAAACAGTGGCAACATATGTTTCGTTCGATGACATTTAATCCCTTCTGAGTATTTTTTTAAAGCAGTAAAGCTTAAAATAAATTGATATCTCAAGGTAAAGCCTTTAATTCCTTTTGCTGAAGTTTCGAAGAGGTTATGTTTACTTTCTATACGCAGCAAAACCGTATAAATGAAAAATGAAAAACTGTCAATACCTACATCTTCAAAACGGGTTTTGTTGGGCTGCTACACAATTAGAGGTTGTTATAAGAACTATGGTAAAAAGGAAACTTGGATCAATTTCGGAAATTATCAACTACTCCTGAAAATTCCTGGAATAATAACTATTATTATTTCAGGTATAATAATAATTTAGAAAACTTTGTATTATGAATGATTTTTCTTTGCATAACATCAAGTTCAGAAAATCACACTATCTGTGTGAGTTCATTTCATCGCAATATAGCAAAGTGGAAGATTATCTAGCGTTTCAAAAACTCCTTTAAGTGATCTGTATATACATATGAAGTGATTCAAAAATAGCTGGGGAAAATACAAAAGCAAGTAGAGAGGGACTGAAATAAGTACATTTTTAATGGAATATGCGTGGAAATGGCGCGTCGAGATGGTAAAGGTCGCGGTTCAGAAGTACGTAAAAGCACTATGCTGCCGTAAATTGTCATTCCCAGCGCGAAATTCGAGGGGCATGCATGACTGTTTGAACACGGATCGTACTAAATGAATTTTATTTCTGGAACTGCAGCTAAAAGAGCTGCAGGAGATACAGAGAACGATTCTCAAGCAGTTATATCGTTTTCATCAGACCTCCGTAGCCAAAATGCATGTCAGTAGGCTACGCTTTCGGTAGCAATGAATAGTGCTCGAAATCCGCCCAGCGAATGAGGATTTACTCTCCTACAGAATGTTTTTACATGACTCTAAACGCGCCATTTCAGCACACACATGCCACTACAAAATCTGCTGGTTCTGGTGCCTTTTACCTGCTATTACATTTTGGCCAGACACTTTTGAATTATTCTGTATGTTATAAAATTTTTGAGTTTGTCGTAGATGAAAAAAGCTGGATCTTATATAGTTATGTAGTCGCAGCCAGTAGAACTTTTTTCAGTCTTAACATTTATTAAATACTCACAGCTAAATTAGCGAAAAATGGCTGCCAAAATTCCATAATTATAGTTTACTTTTCTGAAGTTTACAGAATTGTAATTAGCGACAGAACGTTATATTAGGTTATTTCAATAAGATAACATACACTACAGCTTCCTGCCTAAAACCGGATGCCTTCGTCGAGGAAGTCACAGGAAACTGACTCGTATTTATGTTATACAGTAGAAAAACAGCGACACTCAGTCGTGCAGCCAGTCCATTCGCCTGGGTTCGAACCTGGGTCGAAGTATCCGTATTCAGCGTCCTTAATCACTCGACCACTAGAGGGGCAGCAATAGAAGTAATATGAAGCATGCGAAAGCGTGAAAAAAATGTTAAGCTTGCGATATATGATACTACACAGCTGCTAGCCATCTCGGGACATCGATTGCTGAGACTGCAATTGACTAAATCGCATCACCAGTTGATGATAGAAGACTGAAACACGTCATCTAGTCTGACAAATCGAGTTTCTAGCTGTTGTAAGTGGATGTTAGTGTTCATTTGTGGTGTAATTTGCACTGCATTTGTGTTAGATAGAAGTTACATAGACCAGTGGCGATGGATAACTGTCTAGGGCATCTGACTGGTCATCTACACTTCTTGTTCTTAATCTCACAGAATTATGCGCTCATTGAAGTGGATAATGTATAACTCTATCGTCGTACTGAAGTGGTTCATTTAGCATAGCTGTGAGGTTAAAATACTCATGTGGCTTCCCAGGTCCTCAGATATCATTCCTGTCGTGGATCTCTGGCACGAATTATAACAGTCCTTTTACTCTCTGAATTCAACACCTTGATTGAGATTCATTTATAGCGAAACTGCATTATTGTTGTGCGACAATACCAGCGTTTCACTGAATTCTTTTCCAGGCGTATTGTAGCTGTTATCCTTGTAAAAGGTGGATCGAAGCTGTCACGGTATGGAAGTAATTTACATTTTAGTTTTAATGTGTTTGTAATAATATTAACATTAGCGATGATCTTTGAAAACACCAGAGTTACAAGTCTCAATCTTTTCCTGGAACAGAAAATTCATTTGTGGAGAACCGATTGTGGGTTAACTAAGTAAAATGTCATAAGAATCTTTATAAAATATTGCTTTAGATACTCAAAATTAAGCTAATGCTGTAATAAATTTAGAGCACTTAAGTGTTCAAATAATTTTGAAAAATATTCCAAGAGTGAATGAGATAAGCTAATTTGAAGGATTTATTTTTCTTCTAGTACGTCGAAAATAAAAGCCCGATCTTGGTCATAACTCATTGGCATAAAGTAATAATGCACGTCTTGAATAGGAATTTTCTCTTTCATGAGGTTATTTTCGTCCTTTCCATCAATAACATTAGACGGATTAACTGTTTTTCCTCTGATTATGAGCACTTAACTGTCCATTTGTCAAAAAGAACTTCGAATTTAATGGAGTTTATTGAATACGAAAAAGGAAACGAATCGGTCGTGCTTCAACTAGTACATTAACGGGATTAACTTTTAGAGTTGTAGTTAAACATTATGTGTAAATATTACGCTTAATGAATGCTAAGGAAAATAACAAAAACAATTAAGTGCGGTTAACTTAAATCTAAAAATGTTTTGGGACAATTCCCTTACTATGTAACGTGAAAGCTCTGTTTTATGGGCAATTACACCGAAAGCTATTACGCATAGAGGCAATATAATTTTTAAGCTTAATTTTAAATTCATTTATGTTTGAATAGTTGTCTTTTTTAATTTCTGAGTTGACAGTTTGTTTGCTTTCTAAATTTCTGCTGGAATGTTTTCAATTAAAGAGGCTATTTTTCTCTTTTAAGCACCATTTGGTAAACTTCAGGAATCCCATCAAGACACAATTCTTTCTGTTCTCTGTAATAGTACACAAATAAGCTGAATCATCCATATGTTTATATAATTTTCAAAGGAAACATTAAAAAACAAATTCCTCACCGAGATTCGAACTACATATCTTTCAACTGCCAGCTAGACGTCTTAACTACTGAATCACGAAAGTGTACATGGAGAATGCGGTAATTTCCTATACATTTTTCAATTTAAAAGGTGAGTGAGGAGAGGCATGAAAACCAGTCGACTTATTTCAGGCGGTGATGAATTAGCATCCTCTATTCTTTAATTCGAATTGTCCAATTTTTAATACATAGCCACTTATGTAGCCCAAATTGGCTGGCTCTATATGCCGCCGATAAAGACGCCGAACACTGGTAGTTCAGTCCGAGGTTCGAATCCCGCGAACGGGCTGACTGCATGGGCGTTCTTGTGGTTTTCCCGATGTGTAGTAACGTGTATATGGGTAAGTTTCTCTTACAAAGTCCTCTGTGAAGACATCCCTCCCCTTAGCCAGATAGCCCTCGGAACTTTGTCGTAATCATATAAACTAAACTAAACCAAACCAAACCAAACTAAATGCTGCAGTTTTTCCAGAATGACAGGAACATAAATACATACATCCATGCATGCATACATACAAATTCTACATTATTGAGGATAGCTAATGCAGAGAAATAACAGACATAATAGAAATAGCGTTAATTGTGTGCCACTTAGAATGTTAAACATTATAGAAGTGAAGAGTAAAAACTTTTAACCCACTGCCGACTCTTCTAAAGAAACATCGCACTGCCAGACTAATGTCATTAGTGAGGAAAAGATTAATAGGCTTCAACTAATTGGCAAAGACTAAAATTACTCACTACGCGAAAATAAGATTTCTTTTTCCATCTAAGACCATCATCGGCTATAAAGATAATTGTGTGATACCAATTTAATGGATTTTTATGATAAGATGACGAAAACTTTTAATTGCAGTGAAAGTGTTGAATTTATTAAATCTGCCGAAAGCTTTTAGCGAGATACGATGTTAGATGCTATTTTTTTAACTGCAGAAATTGGATTCTAATGATTATCACTGATTCTAGAAGATTTAAGAGCATGAATAGATACGTATTTTCTTAACTATGATCCACTAACATTTGAAAATTTACAAACTTCGGATATGGTTACTACTTTTCACAAAATTCAAAGTTCGGGGCACGTGCCCTGATTTCGCTGGAAACTTCGTTCTATAAAAAGCTATATGTAATAGCAAAGCCGAATATAAAATCGTACTTCCAATTTCCAACAAGTATTATGCTTAAAATCGCATAATACTTTTAATACACAGCTTTTGGATCTGCACGATGTAATCATATGAAAAAGACTATCCGAATGTATCAATGGAATGACAAATCATTTCAATTCATGTTCTTTAATTGAATAAAAAAGTTTTTTTAGACTACCTACTTACACGGCCAGTAGCCTAAAACAGTAATTAATAAAAAGAAAAAGTATGTAATAATTTTCATGAGCTCAGCTATTGTAATTTCGTTGTATAATCTCATAAAAGTATTTAATGATTTTAATAAGGAACCCAAAGTATTGTTTTGTAATGATTTCCATTTAATCAATTGTTCCAGTCTAACGATTCTAGACTTCAAATGCAAGAGAAATTATGTAGTGAGTTGTAGTGAATATTGCAGATCTTGGTTGCGTTTGTTTAATGTGGAAACTGCTTTCAGTTATACTATGAAAAGGCATGTACTGAAGACACATATTTTAGATTATTTTACTTTTCAGTGCTCAAAAGCATCTTATCTTTTAAAATTAAATACACTTAAATTAAAGTGTCTTAACTATTTCAGGTTTAAGGAATTTTTCATAATTTTGAAGGTGATCATATTTCACTTTACCGACACATGAATAATTGGCGAGACTTTAATGAAATTCTCTATGGACATAGGCTGATATAATATATAAATATGCTATACGACAATAATTGGTATACATGCATGATCGTGCGTAAGGTTGAACATGCATGATCGTACACAGAAAGGCTTTTAAAAAGTTGCAAGATCGATTTAAAAAGGAGCGTAATGGGGAGCTACTGTCAAATCTAACAGTAATACAACTCTCATAACGTAATTTCATTACTGAAAATGAGGCACTTTAAGAATCTCTGTGGCAGTCAGTTTCACTTATGCAGCAATACCGTTCTCAGGTCCTGGAGTGACTACGAAAGGAATATGTAATATGGATCAGCCTCTGTCTTTCCTTCGATCCTCCCCAACTGTATTTCTATTATTTTTGGTATGTTATTCTGTTTTTCAGTACATATTGGCAGTAACAATATTAAATTACACAACGGTTGTTTCAGCTCATGTTGCTTTTGGTTTTATTAAAAAATTGGATGACATGGGAACACAGTGGTCGTTGTGTAACAATTATCATATCGTTGCGTTCTACTGGTTCGTGGATTTGGAGTGACTGATGACAACACTTGATGAAGAATCAAAAACGCAATTTATTCGACAGTATTACGCAGGACATTTCCAAAGACACGTTTACAGCCGTCGAAAAACTACGATAAACATGCTGAACAATCAATCAGCAACAGAGTCTTTAAGCTATCAGACTATAACGGCGAAGACAGCTTCACAGCAAAGCACTAAAGTATAGCTTCTGACTCGGTCGATCGTTCTCGAGCTAATCTCTGAACTCAAAGCACTACTATTGAACTCAAGATACTCTTCACAATAAACCTGCTACTCCGCGTACAGGCAGGGTATTTAAAGCTTTTGATCTGCCTTCGAGAACATTCTCAGGAAAACCGGTAAGAATTCGTTCTAGAATGTTCTCGCTCCGTCTATGGCATATATCCGATGTTGTCGCCAAATGGGAGATTTGGTGCCAAATCAGGCAATCCTGCCTTTCCATGTCCCTTTCTGGAACCCTAACCCACTTTGCGGGGAAGCTATCTTACCGCAGCTGGGCATTTCGCAACAATATGTAATATTACTCCTTTTGCTAAATTTCTTTCTTTTTTCAATCTATGCATAGAAGCTGGCGGATGTTTCGTAAAGACCTATGATAAAAAAAGTCAAGAAAGGAGCTTAAAGCAATGTTACCGCAATACACAGGATAGACTGGTTTGAAGAATTTCAGTACTAATTATTAAATGAAGTGGGACTAAGACACTGAAGAAGACAATGAAATACGTTTAAGTCAAATAAATCAAAAAGTAAAGAAATATATTATTAAGAACTGCGCTGATATCGTGTAAATCGCTTTGTTTGTTAATCAGTAACAGACACATTAAGTTTGAAACTTAAATACACTTTGCCGAATGGCAACACAGCAGTGGTATTACATTGCTTTTTAACCGTTAAGTTTGTTAATCAGAAATTCCTTAAATTTACACAAAATATGAAATAAATAAAAAATTAGAAATTTGAACTTTGGCATATGTACAGATGGAGGATTACGTATATTCAAAATTTGTGGCTCCAGATGCTACGTTTTTTCTACGATGCGAGGAACAAGCGTACATCCATGCAGATTGTTTATCATTTAATATTGGAGATAGAAATAATCCAGTATTCTTTTGTATTAACGGGAACCTGTTTTAATCTGAGTTTACTGCTAAAATGGATCAAAAAGAAAATTTTTTATTGCGAAAAATTAACTAATTAAGGAAATAAAGTTTTTTTTATGCAGGGAATTCATTTTGGCTTTTATTAATGTGAATCATCATTCCCTGGGTTTGCTTAACAAGAAACAGAATTCGAAAAATAACGGCATCTGTTAACCTGAACATTTCATATGAGAAACTTGTTCTACTTTAAGTACAATTTAAATGAAACGAACTCAATCATTTCCATCAAAGTACATCTCAGGAACTTTTTAGTTTCGTCATAAATTCCAAAGTTTTCTTTTTCCCTTCTCGTTTGTTTGTTTTATTGTTCTGCCATATTTTTTTAAATCTCCCATTTAAAATTCTAAGCAATTCTAAAATGCATTTTCTTTTATCGAAAAGAGAACGATGAAAATGCTTTTTTTTTCCAAAATTTGGGCAAAAAAAGAAAAACGGTTTGAGATCAATAATGATGTAACAGCTGTCTTTTCTTCTGTTGTTTTCTATAAACACTACTTGTGCCTTGTAATACCTCAGACGTTTTGCACATATACACACACACACATACATATATATGCATACTGATGCAAATGAAATATCAACACCAAGAGGGAGTTGTGCTACATAAACGAAATTTTGATGGCGTGTTTGCACATTTGGAGGATGACGCCTATTCAAACTTTGGTCTAGACAGACGAGTGTGGCCTTAATAGCGCCATTATAAACGCGAAAATCACTTTTGTTTTCCATATATGTAAACTTCGTATGCTTCGTATTTATTTTCCGAACTGGGCGTTAGTTGTAAACCGGAAGATACTGTCTCAAGAGGGCAGGGATCCGGGAGTGCACATTCCAGCACTCAAAGGTAGACTTATTCGCCACATATCTGTGGCCCATTGTACTGCATCAGTGGAAGATATTTGAGCATTTGTTGGCACAGCGAAATGTAACAAATCGATTACTTGCTGGAAAATTTCGAACCAGACGCCCTGTAGCGGTCTGTAGCGGCCATACTACTAACTCCAAATCACGGCCGTCTGCGACGTCAGTGGTGTCAAGGAAAAACTCATTGAAAGGCGGATTGGAAATCGGTTATGTTCTCAGATGACAGCTGTTTCTGTCTTGGGGCCAATGATGCCCGTATGTTGGTTAGCAGGAGGTTAGATGAGTGCTTGGAGCCAAGCTGTCAGCGGCGTAGATTTGCAGAACCTACACCAGGAGTTGTAGCTAGGTGAACAGTTTTCTATGACAGCAGGAGCACTCTTGTCTCCCACACACTTTGACAGCAAATTTGTGCCTTAAACTGGTGACTGCAGAGGTTGTACTTCCATTCTTGAGCTATATACCAGAAGGCAATTTCCAACAGGATAATACTCGTCTCCATACATCTTCTATCATACAGCGTATTCTACAGAATGTCGACATGTTGCCTTGCCATGCGAGATCACCCAGTCTTTCTCCCATCGATCATGTACGGGACATGATTCGACGGTAAATCCGGCGTCATTCACAATCAGCAAGGACTGTTGCTCATTTAACTGGCCAAGAGCAACAGACACGGAACTCCATTTCACAGAGTGACGTAATTCCAGAAATGCAGCAAAGAAATGTCGTTAATGGCGTTGTATTGATGCAAGATGGTGCTCCTCCATACGCCACTACAAATGTTCGGCAAGTGCTGCGACAGCACTTTGGAGATCATCTCTAACTTTTGTGGTTTCGTGGTTTCTTTCGTGGCCACCGCTATCTTTGACCTCACTCTGATGAATTTCTGGTTCTAGGTTATCTGAAATCTGAGGTGTACGTATAAATAATATTTCGCAGAATTGAAAGATGTCACAAACATGAAATTGTACAGATTCTTCTTAAAATGTTATGTTTGTCATTGTTGTCAACTATTTCCCGCACAGAATGCGTTATCGTCTACGAATGTGGACCCGTTGAAAACACGTAATTCCAATAAAAGATTTTTTTACCTTCTCCTGTCTTGTGGTTTCCATTGGTCTTTTAAAATGCTTTTATTTGCAAATGTTTTACGCCAGCAAAATTTCGTCATACATGTATTGTTCCAACGCTCTCTATGTTTTTTAGTGAGCTGATCAATTTGAGCAGGAAAAATGGGTATTGGCTTTCGAAAATTTTGAAATGCTTTCACTGTAGCCTTAAGCATCAGAGCTCAATTGTTTTAAAGCATCATAATCTCGAGCGCATATCTTTAGATAACAACATCTGAAATTTCATTATTGATCGTTTGAAAGAATAGCCGTTAGAGGTTCCTATATCGGGAAAGTGTTTTGTGACCACCTTGTATAATAAAAAAAATTTTTTTAACTTTGAACCTGGTTCAAGAAATATAAAATTTAAAAAAGTAAAAAGAATAACTTTAAGAGACAAAAAGAATGAACTTAATAAACGGTTAGTTCATTAAAATTCAAATCAAGACACATTTTTATGAACATTTCAATAAAATAAAAAGTAAAAGAAATAAAATGTTAATACAAAATATAATGAAGATTGCTTTAAACACGCTGTCATCAGGAAGGAAGATGAATGTGGGTGAGGGTTGAAGATGATATCCTTCGTTAATTAATACCTCCACACTTTTTCCACGCCACAGAAGCATTTAATGATATAAAGAAAAAACTATACAGATTGAATTAGATAACAGTGCCTTAGCGCCTTCTCGCGCCTGTTGGATACAATACAAATACAGTTTTGCATCAGTTTTGTTACTTTAAATAGCCGCTTGGCGCCTACTCGCGCTCGCTAGCATTGTCACAACCTTCGCGCAGTTCTCTGACATCCTCGTCTCCACCTCGCTGTCGCTACAGGCGTACAGGTGATGTCCTCTGGTGGCTATGGAACTTAGGGATTCCACAGCTCGGTTATCCTGACTTTGTTTTCGGCCCCGAAAACACGGATCAGCGACACTGGTACATGAAAACAGAACCTGAAAATAAATTTAAAAAAAAGAAAAGAAAAAACAAAAAATAAAAATGCGGAGGAGCCGCACGTCCTAAGCAGGAACAGTCCGGAGTTTCATATTATCAGCTGTCGTGGTTGTACAGCCAGGACCTTCATGTAGTACCGGTCTTTGCCTTTTCTCGCTGTTATACGATACGGACCGAAGAACTTTGGCCTTAACCACCTCCATACTGCGTCCTTTGAATGGCCAGTAGATCGACCACGTTGTATACATGTGCCTTTTTTCGCTTCTTACTGTACGTTCTTCTATTCTCTTCCTGAATTTTTAGGATGTTTTTCCTTGCTTCCTCCCTCATATCTTCTCGATCTTTCATCATAACATTTGTTTCTTCTTCTTCGAGAATTTCAATAATCTTTAAGGTCTCTCGATTTCATTTCAATACCTGTGAGGAGCTCAAAAGGGGAATTCTTTGTGCTTCTGACTCTTAGTGCTGTTTAAGATCCGTTGTAAATCTCCAACGTATTTGTACCACTTAGTAGGATCATCTATGGATAATTTGGATAGGACTGGAATCAGCGTCAGATGAATTCTTTCCACCTGCCCATTCCCTCTAAGAACGTCTGTGGTTGTAAATATGTGCTGGATCTTTTCTTGTCTACAGTACTCTTCAAAGTCTTTGGACGTAAAAGCACTATCTTTATCATTTATTATTCTTGAGGGATTATCGAAAGCTGATTGTTGCAGTTTCAGTTTCTGCAATGCCTCTTGAGCTGATGTAGCCTTTACTGGATAGAGCCACACAAACTTTGTAAATGCATCAATAGCGGCCAAGATATGGTTGTAGTTCTTATTTGTTGAAGGTAATGGTCCTATAAAATCAATGAGAAAAGTGCTCAATGGGATACTCTCTTTTGGTATGGGATTCAGCAACCCTTGGCCTTTACCTCGTTTTTAGCCGCACAAAATACACTCTACACAATTCGAAATAACTTGTTCAATTCGTTTTCTAAGGTTAGGAATATAAAAGTCCATTTTCAGCAAATCTTCCGTTTTGGACATTGCGAAGTGTCCCTTGCTGTGGATGCTACGTATGATTTCTAACTCCAATGCTTCGGGTACCACAAGTAACTCGCGACCGCTGTCGAACTTGTATAATACACCATTCTTCACTAGGAAATCTTCCTTTAGTCCTTGCTCGACTAAAGATTTCAGTAAATGGAGACGCTCATCACTTTTTTGTGCAGCTGCAATTTTGGCTATAACTTCTCCCTGAGAATAGGTAACCATCATGACTACGTTTCTGCTCAGCGCGTCCACGTGCTTCATTTGCTGCCCAGATCTGTGAACAATTTCATAGTCAAATTCTTCTAGAAGTAACGCCTATCTCACCACTTTAGGAGTTAAATGTTTCTTGAACATAGTCTTTTGAAAAGCATCGCAATCGGTAATTATTTTGATCTTACATCCCAAAAAGTAATTTCTGAATTTCTTTAGAGCTTCTACTATAGCTAAAACTTTAAGCTCGTAACTAGATAGCTTCTCTTGTTGCAGCCTAATGTTTTTTACTCAGGAAGTAAATGGGGTGTAACTGTTCACCATCAGACTTTTGTAGCAATACAGCGTCGAAACCACGACTGCTTGCGTCTGTATGCAATACTAGCTGTGCTCCTTGTTTGAAAATACGCAAAACGGGACTTGTCGATAAAAATTCTTTCAACTTGTTAAATGCCTCTTTTTGCTCAGGACCAAATTTGAATTCTACCCTGTTACGAAGAAGATCACTTAGCGGTTTCGCTATTTTCGAATAATTGCAATAATTTTCCTAAAATATCCCGTCAGACCTAAGAAGCTATGAATCTGCTTAAGGTTTTGGGTTCCGGGAAATTTTGAACAGCTCTGGTTTTTTCAGAAGAGCGGCGAATTGTAGCATCTTCAATGATATATACCCGAGAAATTCTATTTTTCTTTTTAAAAACTGGCATTTCTTAAAATTAAACGCGTTTTGACTACTTCTAAAACGCGTTTTGACTTTTCTAAACCTTCTTTTCGTTTCGCGCTAGGATAATAAAATCGTCTATGTAAGTAACAACAGTGTCATCCCGAATTAAATCTCTAAACACATTATAAATAAATCTTTGGAACACACTCAACGACGTGCACAAACCAAAAGGTGCTTTTAGGAATTCGCACAAACCTGCATGTGTAATGAATGCCAAATACTTAGTGCAGTTTTCCGTCACAGGAACATAAAAAAAAAACATTTTTCAAGTCTAACGTCGAAAAAACGTTTGCTTCACCCAAATGATCTAATACCTCTTCTACTTGTGCCACCATTTTTTATTTAATTCCCTGAAGTTAACACAAATACGTATCCCTTAACCATTCGTCTATTTGGTCATCAACAATTTTTTGGTCAGCAAAAGGAATTCTCCTCGAATACTGAGAAACTGGTATTTATTTCATCTTTTAATATTACTTTCATTTTTAAATCTGTATGTACTACGCAGTTTTTCTCGTGGTTTTATATTCTTTAATAAGAGTGGAATAGTATTGCGTAATCTTTGGTCCGTAACGTGCGTTAAATCTATTTTGCTGTCTCCCTCAATAGCTGCAGAAACGCAAGACAAAAAATTCGTTTAAGAAGAGACGAAGTCATTACCATATTGTGCAATCATCACCCGATGAGAGCAGGTGCAACCGAGCTTTTCTAGATATGACGGCGAGAAGATGCAATTCGTTATCAACTCATTAACCATTGCTGCCTCTAGTTTAATTTTTTTACCGCTTTCGCATAAAGAAAAAATAAACTTAGCGGTTTCCACTTTAACCACGTGACGAAAAGAACTTTTGATTTCTATTAATCCCGACCGTATTTTATCCGGAAAGAGCGATTTTTTTACAACTATTATTCACTTCCGGTATCTATTAAACATTTTATTTCCCTACCATCAATCAACAATTCAATAAATTTTAAATCATTCCTAGCTGTATTATCCGATCTAATTTTCAAGTCGGACGCCTTTTTTTGAGATGAATTTTCTTCCTTACGGTTAGGGCAGTTTTTCGCAAAATGGAACAATTCATTTTTACTCCCGCATACATAGCAAGTACGTTCTGATTTACTATTATTTTGATTTACGACTCTGCACCCCGAATCCTTCGAATTATTGTGCTCTTTTAAGATTGTTTTTGAAAACATTAAACCTTTTCATTTTCTGGAGTTTCGATTAGCGCATTACTAGTATCAGCTAAGGACTTATCCGTGGATGAATAAAATAAGTCACATTCTCTACCCAATTGATTAGGTGGGAACCAACTTTAACCCTCCCGAACACTAATATGTTCCTTTGTTTTATAATTAAGTTTTTCATACAACTTATCAAATAGAATGAGATCACACAATTTCTTAAAATCATCTACTTCTCTTAACCTACAATACTGATCGAAAGCGTGAGTCTCAACACAGCGTGAGTCGAGATGCGAACTGAACATGCGACTCAGATGAATGTCTCTGAGCATTTTTAAAATTATTCAAACACTCATGCTGTGTTGGCTGAAATGCCTTCAAGATTAATGCTTTTAATTTATCAAAATCCGCGATTTTCTGTTCAGAAGCATAAGTTAAAACATGATTACATTTAACACCTAATAAATTTATCGACACTTCTGATTTTAACTCAACTGGTAAGCTTTTGGTAGTAAAAGCTTTTTCAAGTGATTGAAAAAACAAATGCAGAGCTTCCGGTCATAGCCGCTCGCGCCTACTCGCGCTCGCTACCATTGTCACCACCTTCGCGCGGTTCTCTGACATCCTCGTCTCCAACTCACTCTCGCTGGAGGCGCACAGGTGATGCCCTCTGGTGGCTATAGAACTTAGGGATCTCACACGTATTTAAAATAATTTTGATTAATCTAAATTAATTAATTAGAAGCTAAATTAATCTTAAATCTTAATTAAATTTAAGTAACAGTTTTTGGAGTTTCGAATAATAATAATAAAATAGAACGAGGCCTTATCTGACGGTTTCGGGAATTGAGTTACACCAGACAAGGCCCCATTTCCTTGAGGTCTTGTAAAACTCTTCTTTTTTCTTTCTTTCCTTCTTTAAGTGATTGGTTTTTTGTGGAGGTATTAAAGTTTTTAAAAAATGTATGTATTCAGTATTAATTCGTTTTGCTCCTTTATGCAAATTATTGTTTCTTTGAGTAATTTTGGACGTACACTTATATATGTAATAATTTAATGCGCAGGAGGAATCCAAATACGTTAACAGCTTGCAGTCGTCATGGCCGGGGGCTGAAAATGCGTACTGTCGAAGATAACGAAACTGGATTTCGGCAAATCACCAATCTTTATTTTCAAGCATATGAAATCATTTTCTTAGTGGATGAAATATTTCTAGATCATAAGCAATTACAGGATTCCTTATATACACAGATAGAGGAATACGACGTCATTTTAGGAAAGTGGCCATAACAGCGGGGATATTTTAACAGTGGCGGAAGCCAGGCAAAGGAATAAGCGACGTAATTGCATCCAAAGAGTATTTATACTTAGCATGATGGAGAAATACAACTAAGCTATGTTTGGTTAATTTTATGTTGCTATATAGCATGGAAGGATTTTGAATTTGGGAGAACAGATGAATTTAGAGGGACAGCACCAAATCTAGAATAGTTAATTTTGAGGTCGCCAATTATTCTTATAGAATCCAACGTATTTTGTTATATCTTACATATATAGATATAGATATATATATACACTGAAGTGCCACATGCCACTGAATTAGGGATAGACATGGCTATGCAAATTGTGTAGTGCTGCACCGCATTTATGCTCAGCCGAGGGCGCTGTGGTAACTGCATATAGACATGCGACATGCGACGGAGGACGTGGGCACCACCCCTTTACCATATGGTTAATTGGTGTAGCGCCACGTCCACCAGTGTCAATATAAATATCAAGGACTCGGACGCCTAGGTGCATTAGATTTCACTTATTGCGCCTGACTGGCGTAAGATAAAATGTTCTACTGTACAAGGTTATATGCATGCAGGGGTAGGATATGGAAACAGTAAGATGATAATGCATAAAACAATTATATGTGGAGATATGCTGAAATATAACATGCCAACACAGATATCATAGATACATTAAACATATGTTACATAAAAATCAATAACTAACATACTATTATACCTACATTAATCAAACATTACCTAAATATCAAGGACTGAGGCACTAGTTGCATTAAAATTTCACTCACTACTCCACACAGGGGCGCGTTAAGATATTCTATGGTACATAGTTATTTACATGCAGGGGTAAAACATGGAAAAAGTTACTTAACAATTATTAACACCCAATATCCTAAATACATTAAACTTTTGTTACGTAAACATTAATGACTTGGATACTATGTTTACATTGGACAGACATTGTATGGATATCACAGACTCAGACGCTGTGCTTTAAGCTTCACTTATTGCGCTACACAGCCACATATTAAAGTAATCTATGGTACAAGGTTATATATGTGCAGGGGTAAGTAAGGCATAGAAAACAGTTAGATAATAATGCATAAGACAATCATGTGTGGAGACATGCTGAATTATAAGATACAAACACAGATATCATGGATACATTACACATACATTACATGGAAACATCTAGATACATTACACATACATTACACACACGTTACATGAAATTTAATGTCTAAAATACTATATCTTCATTAAAAAGGCGTAGCCTAAATATCAAAAAATGAAGGCACTGGTTGCATTAAATCTTCACTTAACTGCACCACACAGGGGCACGTTAGAATAATCTATGTACACAGTTATTTACATGCAGGGATGAAACTTGTGGAGAGTTACATAACGATTATGGAAACAATATTATATAAACACTAAACATATGTTACATAAAGAATAGTGACTGAGATACTATGTTTACATTAACCTGACATATATCAAAGACTCAGACGCTATTGCCCTACTCTGGAGCATGTTAAAATATTCCATGGTACATAGCCATGTACATGCAGGGGTAAAACATGAAAAACAATTACATATTAATGCATGATGCAGTCATATGTAGAGAGATGCTTAAATATAAAATACAAACACTGATATCATATATACATTACACATACATTACATGAAAATCAATGACTGAGTTTGTCTACATTAAACAAACATTATTTATATATATATCAAGGACTGAAACTCTGGTTGCGTTAAAACTTCACTTACTGCGCCTCACAGGTGCGTGTTAGAATATGCTGTGGAACATAGTTATATACATACAGGGGTAAAGCATGGAAGACAGTTACACAAAATTGCATAGGATAACCATATGTGGGAGCACGCTACGATACAGAATACAGTCCCTGATATCATGGGTACAGTAAGCATATGTTACATAAAATCGGTACAATAAACCATTGGACAGTTATATGAAGAAACCATGCTAAAATATAAAAAAAAATACACAAATATCATAAATATAAAAAAAAAACATATACTGAGTACAATCAATAGTTTAGACACTATATTTACATTGAACACACGTTACATATAAATCAATGACTTGAACACTGGTTACATTATAGCTTCGCTTACTATGTTGGAGTTACATCAGTACATTTGAACTGTAGTATAGCACATTTTGTCTTAGACACACATACGCACAGTTTGCAATTTGCAGATTACATTTGGAACAAACTTACAGATACTATTGCGTTTTAATATTACATGTGCCTATGTGGTTTGCATATTGGGTGTAAAATCAGACGCAGAGTTTAGGCGTCCATTCATTACAAATTTCACTGTAACTGTTGTAACGTTATGCAGTTCATATTGCATTGAGTATATGCAAGTGTGCTTAGGCTGCGCGGACTGCTATATTTGGCATAAGTCTGTGTTTAGGTCTGCCAGCTTATCCATCATACGTCCAATTTTTTGGATTAAGTGGCGCTGCTTAATAAGGAATTTACAAAATGACTGTCTGTTAGTCGTTGGTATAGGAACATGTTGTCCCTCTGTGAGTGGACAAGAAGTTAGGTAGTGCTCCGGGGAGCCTGTGTGTCCACACGTACATTGATCTGAGGAACAGATGCCAAATCGGTAGAAGTATACAGGAAAAGGTCCATGTCCCGAAATGTACCTAACCAGCTGTGTATTGGCAATGTTCCGTTCTGTGTCCACATAGCTGATGTGGTAGTGGACACGTCTTCCAGTGGTACTGTCATCCCATTCTTGTTGCCACTTGCCAATGGCTTTAAGTCGTAGTGACTTCTTTAGAAATGTGACCGGCCATGGGATATTGAACTGCAAGTCTGTCGGGCCTAACGCCGCTTCTTTGGCAAGTTGGTCCGCCATCTCGTTTCCGAGATGACCCGCATGTGCTTTGATCCATTCAAGCTTGATGTGCAGGTTGCATTGGCGCAGATTTGCTTGAATGCCCTGTATTATTTTACTGACATGGTTGGGGTTCATGATGGCATGCAACGACGACAAACTGTCGGTTTTGATGGTGGCATTATGGATGTTAGAGGAGAGCAAATAGTTAACTGCTTGGGCAATTGCTATCGCTTCTCCTTGAAAAACACTGTTATGCTGCCGCAGTTGTGCCTTCCATCTTGCTTGAATTTAACTGCATAGAGCTAGTAACGTGGTTGTTGTTAATCAGTCGTTTCAATTGGGTAAATCTTCTGATTTAGACGCCTTCGATCGCGAACAAATAATAGGCGTATGACGCATGGGCCATCCAGTTTCAAAAATCATCGTAGAGGTAGGATTTTCAAGGTCGGCAGTCTCAAGAGCGTACTAAGACTACAAAGCTGGTGGGGAAAATCTAGTAATCAGGCAAACTGCAAACGATAATTAACTTTGAACGAGCGTGGTGTGAGGAGGCACAGCCGTATTGTACGTAGCCAGCGAAGCCAAACATTAATTCAAATTACCACCCAGCTGAGTCAGGGCGCCAGTCGTACAATCAGTAAACGGACTGTGCAACGCTCGCTTCACTGTATGGGCTTTGGGAGCTGTAGAGCCACGAGGGTACTATTGCTGAATGCACGAAATTGGGCTGCACGTCTTGTTGCCTGGGCAAGAGAACACAGAGAACGGACTTTAGTGGACTGAAAACTAGTAGCATGGAGTGATCAGTCTCGATTCAGACTACCTAATGTCGACGGGAAGCTGAGAATATAGAGTCAGGCTCATGAAGCCATGGATCCTGCATGCCAGGGTTGAATTGTACAAGTTCATGGTTACTCACTCATGGTCTGGGGAGTTTTCTCTTGGCAGTGTTTGGGATCTTTGACACTTGTACCAACCCCTACAGTACGTAGAGTTTCTGGACGATCATCTCCATCCAGTTATGCTTTCCTGTCATTCAAACGGAAAGGGGGCATTTCAGAAAGATAATTGCACCTCTTACAGGTCCCGATTAGCTACTGCCTACCTGGATGAGCATTCCTTTGACTTTTTTGCCATCAATGGACCATTCTGAGGCTTTGATTTAAGTCCTAGCACATCATGCAAATTAGCGATACTTTCTGAATTATGGACAGCTCTAGCCGATGTTTGGCAAAAGATTCCTGTGGAACGTTTCCACAAACTTGTTGAACCTATTCCTCGTCGTGTGGAAATTGCTATCAAAGCCAGACGAGGCCCAACTCGTTATTGACTTGCTATCTCCAATTCAGTGCATTTCAATGTATATGTATACATACATGCATGTATACATACATAATACGTATGTATATATGTGTGTGTGTGTGATGATTTAATGTGTAGGAGGAATCCGGGTACTTTAAAAGCTGGTAGTTGTGATGGCAGAGTGACAAAAACGGGAAGGAGATATTGATACCAAACCAAGTTCATCCAATTACCAACTTTATTTCTACTCACATTAGATTGATTCCTCGTAGACAATATACTCTTTAATCATAAACAATTACGATAATTTCTTATATACACAGGTTAACGGGGCGACGTTACTTTAGACGAACAAGCAGAGCATATAAGATACCTTAGCAGTGGCGGAAGCTAGGGAAGGAAATAAAGAAGAATGACGTAATTAACTCGCCAGCGGTATTTATATCAAAGTAGATGCAATTGTAGAGATAAGCTATGATTCATTAATATTGGTTTTAGTTGCCCTTTTCAAGTAGCGTTATATAACATAGAAGGATCTCGAATTTGGGAGAACAGTTAAATTTAGGGGCAGAGCACTAAATATCTAGAATGTTAATTTTGAGGTCGCCAATTACTTTTTTAAAGCAGCTATCGTTGTTATATATATATATGTAATAATTTAGAAGTTGTTGACATAGAGATACATAACGAAGTAGTTTGTTACATAGAGGAAATAATTACCTTTTGTTATTGTTTTCTTCCATATTTTGTTCTAACGACCCCCCGGATACAGATCACTGTTCAGTTTGAGATATCACGAGTTTTTGTTCCCCGCATTCCAATGTATAACTTGTTACAGAAAGAGCGAAATCAGGCTCAGAAAAACTGTTTCAACTGGAAAAAGAAATGTCTATGAATAAGTCAGAGGGGAAAAAATTATCGAAATTACTATGTAATCGAAATTATGCTCTGTATAAATGAAATAGTGTTAAATAACATTTTGCTATTCAAGTGAAAAGGAATAAATAAGCGGAGAAAGGAATGCCATATAGATGTAAAAGAAGTGTAAATGGGGCTGAATAATGTATAGACGAATAAAAAAGTAATGCGTATTGTATAATTATAGCTAAGAAATGAAAAATAAAATTAATTAATCATAAGTTTAGAGCTTTTGCCTCTCGAAACGATCTGTCTGCCCTTCTTCACACCAAAAACTTTATAAGTTCTGTGTTTATTTTTTAAATAAGATTTTAATTCCGACATTCTAAAAAGCTCTTTTGCTTATTCTTCTGCTGGCAAAATCGTTAACTGAAACTGCGTTTTGGAGACTCACTTTAAAACAAATTGCAAAAGTTCAAAGCAGCGTCCTTCTACCTCTGTTTTGTTTTCCCGATCAGTGACAGAAATAGAACTCATAGTATCTCTCTTTTCAATGAATAAGTTTTCCTCATTTATATCACTGTCCTCATAATTTAATTGATATGCATATTTTTTCTCTAAATATTTCGATGGAAGGCGTAGCAAGGATAAGGTGAAGTCTCATGGAGATTTAAGAGTTTGACTGATGCAAAAACAAGTCTCTCCGCAATTTCAATTTAGTCTGAATGCTCATAATCTCGTGATTCTTCATCTCAGCAATGACCCAGTAGATAGGATGGCTGAATACCGGTAATTCGATCTGGGATCAAATTCTATAGAATGAGTAAAGTGCTCAAGGGTATTACTTGTGAAGTTCCGGGCGTAAAGTTTTGTTATGTGTATAACATGACTATGAGAGAGTACTACTTTCCTGGAGTCAATATGAGCTAGTTCTCAAGTTCTAAGCTCTTAATGGAGACGTTTAGTCCCCCATTAAGGCATTGTAGCCTTGAAGTAAGCCGTAATGAGCTTTGCTATAATCCCATAAATACTAACTATTTTATTTGCTGTGATCATTCATATGATTAACTTCTATAAAATTACGCCACTGAATAATAAGCGAATAATATTTGAATAGAAAGATCAAGCATAATAGATTAAAGTACAGTACCCGCCCCTTATTAAAGTCGCTGGTTAATAATCTCAGCAGCTTACTACGCTCAAATTTCCAGAAACCAAGCAAATACATATCCGATTAAACAACTATCAAAGCTTTTCGTAGTTCATCCATAGCGTTCATTTTCGTAATTTATCCAATGGCGTCTCTTCCCGCAAATGCAATTTCTGACATTCAGCCTTTGGACCACGGTATTATAAAAGCTTTCAAATTTCACTAGCGAAAGGAGTTAAGAAAATGATAAACAAAAGCGATTTTTTTTAAAAATTCGCTTTGAGGGAGATAAGAAAGTCGATATCTCTGCTAGAAGCCATGCATATTGTGGTCATTGAGATGATTAATCTTTTAAAACTACTTAAAAAATGTTTTCGAAAATGTGGCTTTCATGCAAAAGATGTCTCAGTGGAACTGCAAACAATAGGCAATATTTCAGACATCAGCTGAGGTAAGTTATGAAGATTAGATTTTAGAATACATGTCAGTTCACAATAATATTGAGATAACGAAAGTAAAAACTAACTAAACACTGCAGCAACTGACAGCGAAAGTGATACAGAAAAAAATTATGACATTCCAATATCAATCGAATCTAAAAAAGAACAGTAAATCCTAAGAAAAATATATGAACTGAAAAATGCTGATCGAAAATGCCACCAGCAGTTTTGAGAATACAGTTGAAAATCTGTTGTTGAACAATACGAAACAAACAAGAGATAAAATAATTTTTTTCAAGAGATGAAACTTCATCAAGTACGTAATCATAAAAACATTTTATAAGAAATTAAAAAAACAAAAGTGAATTTTAATTACCGGTGGGTACTATTGTAGAGACATTAGGTATTTTTTTAAAGCAGGAGAGAGTAAACTGAGCAATGCCCTCGCTGGGATGCGATCCACGGACCTCTCAACTATGCGCCGAGTGTGTTGACCACTACACCACGAAGACATGCTAAGAAGGCGGGAGCATTACTTTAACATATAATTCGAGAACAGATGATTTTATAATAGCTCATATTTAATTGGTAAGTGTAAATCGAATATAAGCTCTTAGTTGTTTACAATGCAATTATCACTTTGGCTGGAGTGTCAGCTTCCCTTTCCTTTCTGAAAAGATCACCTGTCTTTAATTCGAAACCTAACTTTTAAAAGCACATTAAGATATTATCACTTAATTTCTAATTTTATTTATAAGAAAACGCATTTATTTTAACCTCAAAGTAAGCCAGATTTGAATACTTGTCCAGTTTCAGATATCGCATGCCTCGAGCCTTCCCTCCGTCTCGATGGTAGTCAAGTGTATTGTTAAAAATCCCATGTCTAATTCTAATTCAGCATATCTTGTCAACCTCTACCATTTATCTACAATTTACAGCATACCTTGTCAGTGTAGTTTGACATACATCGGCCAAACTAAATCTGCGCTCAAATTTCGAGAGAAAGAACACGCATTTTAGTGTGAAAAGGCGAAATAAACAAATCTTAGCTGATTACAGTTCGACTTTGCGAAAATTATCCACAAAATTTCTTCAGCTGGTGTACTGGATTTCCTTGAAGCTTCACACATTCGTAAAAATTTATCTTCTTTACATAATGACATTTGTTCCAATTCAGTTCTTGCTCTCAAATTTTTAGTAGTTTCTTTAGTTTTTAAGTTTTATTACTATTTTTTCTGATAGATGGTGATGTGTCTGTCCTTTATCGCTTTTCCCGAGTTTTCTCTACGCATTGATTTCGCTATAAAATGGTTTCATTTCTCACACCTCTGCAGTCTAGTTTCATAGTTTACACTTCTATCATCCTATTGCGTCATTTATTTCATGTTTGCATATTTGGAATATTACCCCTAGAACTTCTCAAGTTCATCTATTATTCTTTGGCGCATGCCTCTTATCGAATTCAAAGTCATGGATTTTTAGGCAAATCCTTATTGGGCGAGTGAATCAGTCCATAGGCTTGCACACTTACATTATATCTGTATCCGTATGAATTTTGTAAAAAACACTTTTGCTTCTGAAGAAGAGGAACCATTCCTGTGTCAAAAACACTTTTGCTTCTGAAGAAGAGGAACCATTCCTGTGTCAAAAACACTTTTGCTTCTGAAGAAGAGGAACCATTCCTGTGTAAAAGACACTTTTGCTTCTGAAGAAGAGGAACCATTCCCGAAAGCAATAGTTTTATTCAAAATACGCTACAGCCTAAGACTGTTTATTTTAAAATAGTATTTTAATTATTTAATTTTTTTCTTTTACATTAATTTCAAAATATCAGTCTCTTATAAAATATTTTCTCCCTCTTTTCTGCATGCCTTCGTGGTGTAACGGTAGCACACTCGGCGTGTATCCGAGAGGTCCAGGTTCGAGTCTCCGCGAGGGCATTGCTCATTTTTCACATTTGCCGCTTTAAAAAACCTAATGTCTCTACAATATGGTTATTTTATACGTTCAAAAATGCAGTGGTGCTGGAATCTTAAACATGAGATCATCGTATATTATGAAGTAATAATCCATAATAAACACATACAGAATATTTCGAATTTACAATTTCAGTACGTACAAAGCTTTAATGGGCTTCCGCTTCTTAAAATATTAAAACACTTGTAATCTGAAGATTTTTTCTTACTAATACCATTTCTAATAGTTAAAACATTTAAATATAATATTATCAGAACACGTGTGTTTAATTAAACTTTATACGGGAAAAAATAAAAAATGAGAGATTTTTGTATAAATGGATAGCTATTGTTTAACTTATTACATATTCTTTCAATTACATCTTTTCTTTCCAAACACGAAAGTTTTTGGAATTAAAAAATAATGAGTTCTTTTCCTGTAAACGTGTTTTTGTGGCACCTCGCTATGAGCTTTGTTATTGATTTTGATGCTCCTTAAAAAATATCATTCCAGTTGAGTTCATTTTCTCCTGAAACTTTTAAAACTGTTTTCCTTCGCAGCACAAAACTTTTCACTAAAACAACAAAAAGCTTTTTTCATTACTCTTTAGCGAAATCTGCTAAATCGAATTTTTAAGCTTTAGTCAAAGAAAATCAAAAGCTGTAATCCCTAAACCAAAAAAAGGAAAAGCAAAATGAAAAACAACTGAATGGTAATAACTTTTGTAAAACATTAAAGCCTTGGTTGCGTTAGAGAAATGCGTTTTCTACGTGTTTATTTTAATTAAAACGTAGTAATTTTTTAAGATTTCCGCATTTTCGTAGTATACTCGGAGCGTCAAATCATGCTTCATTGCATTTTTTAGTTACATTAGATTGCATCTGACCTTTTCAAATTTTTTTCAATTTGCTAATATTTTTGTAACAAGGCAAATCCACCAGCTTTGTTAAGATGCTTGCACGCCCAGCTGTCTAAAATAGTTGTTGCATACATATAAAATACAAATATGTAAATCAAAATCCTAATTTAATTTGCAATATTCTCTCAAATCTAAATTTTAATTTTGTTGTAGTCCCTTTTTTCCTTAAATTAGTAATTGCTTATAATAAATAGCTCCAACTGCGTTATTTCTAAATTAATCAGAGTCATATGATTTTTGTAGAACGCTAATGATGCAAATAATTATACAATGCTTAAGCCAATAATAATTTCAAACTTCAAATTGAAACTCAATATTAACCAATGAAAGTATAGCTGAACTAAACCAAACTTTCAAAATCTTAGGCACGTCGCATTCTTTCTTTCGCTTCTCTGGTATTGATGCGTTTCTTCACTTTTGTTCTTCAGCTATTAAATAAAGGTAAAAAAACTAGTGAGAATAGATATCGACTATTACCCCGAGTATCAGCGCTCTTGCCGTTAAAGGAATTTCAAAATGCGTGGAGACCGACAACCAGCGGCTGAAATATCTGCGGGTTGATTTCATAAATTCAGGCGCTGCTATTTTCACCTTTAAACCTCAAATTAGTTCTCATCAAACTATCTTCATCTCTAACCCTTAACCCTAAAGTAAAATGAACAACTTCAGACTTGGCAATTATTCCCCCCACAAATCAAAAATGATTAGCAATTAACAACTAGACGAACTTAAAAATTTCTAAAATTGATATTACACGTAAAAGTAACTAAATTACAAATAAATTTGATCCTCTTAGGGAAAAAACTTACCTGCACATGGATAACCTGTCTCAAAACTCAATTAATGCTCAGCAACCTATAATCCACAGCCTCAAGTAGCTGTTGCTCCCCCAATGATCAAATCGCCTGAAACTCTATATACACCGACTACTTACGTAATCTCTCAGTACTAATTATGCAAAATTTGTAGGCCGCCTCAGCGACGCATTAATGAAAATTCCACCAAATACTCACCCCCCCCCACAACTGTCCTCTCTAATTAGAGAGAAATCAAGTGGACACTATGTAATAAACGCAGAGTCAAACGTCCTACGAAAATAATTCTGCTTGGATTTTCCTTCCACACCAAAATTTAATCTATTACCAACACCCTAAAAGAATTCGATTACCCCGTGCATAAAATCAAGCAGCTTACCAAAAGGAAATCCAAAGCCTCAAGATCTTTTATTCTTCATTCAGTTAATTCCAAACTCCATAACTGAAAAAAAATTTGTAATCTAAATGAAACTTTATAAACTAAATAAATACGGTTCTCCATCAAAATTGTAAAATATGTTGTTGTTTTTGCTAATGCTCAGCTGTTTGACTATAGTCAGCCCAAGCCCACGAAATTCCTCATGGCAAGGAGGGGAAGTTTACGACAGTCATTGGCAACAGCCTTAAGCACCTTACAAGTGATAGTGCGATTTAGCTCAGTTCCGCCCCCCAATTTAGATAGAGGGCACCCCGGGGTTCGGGTCCAAGGGTCTCCCATCCCTCTTCTCCTACCATCAACCTCTCGAGAGGACGTTCGGCTCGCCGCATATCTCCAGTGCCCCCATGCCACACGCACACTTTACAATTATCCATGCCTTCTCCGGGATTCGAACCCGGGTCCTTCGGCACGGCAGTCAACGAAGCTAACTACTACACCGGTTGGAAGGTACTGTAACGTATATTTCAAGAAACCAAGTTAAACAGTGCCATAATTGCCAATTGTTCAATCATTGCCGTGAAAACTGTCATATTAGCCCTCGGTGTGTTAGGCCATAAAACTAATGATTGTCACCTTAAGGGGGAAATTTATCAACCCAATCGTTATAGTTTTGAATCACTCAAACATGTACATGTACTTTTGTAATGTGAGTGTCTGAAATTCCACCAAAAGCCCATCAAAAATTCTCGCACCTCATCAGTTATATCACGAATTGATTTCTAAGCCCTAAACCCTACAAAAAAATCGCTTAATAGAAAAGACTCAAATGCTTACCAATATGTTTGCTACGTTTATTCACTATAGCCCATCTTAAACAACAAAAGAATAGTATTAATATGAAGAAACTTCACTGCTTCTAGGAAAATCATTACGTCATTGACACGAAGCACTCACTTAAGCTGTTTGGGCAATTTTTCATCCCATTCTAATCCTAAACACCAAATTTCTTTCATCAACTATTTAGCTCTAATAGTACATGGTCCTATAAAACCTACTGGATCGAAAAGTCGACCTACCGCTTGTAATAAGTGTCTTTTTCTGTTAGTTTTTTTAAAGACATGTTTTCAGATTTCTGGTATTGAAATAAAACGTGTCAGTTTGTTCATCTCAACCAATTCCCAATACCTTTGAAGCTATCAACTTTGTATCTAGAGCCTCTTCACCCTGATCTACACTGAAGTTTAAATTCTTTACTTAGCTCAGGAGAATTGGTTCTCCACTTTCGGAGGTCCATGCTTGCCTCTTTCAGAATGTCTACACTTTCCTTATAAGTCTTTAGAGCCTGTTGAAGAGTGACTTGCCCACAAATAAAATCGTCGACATACAATGATTCATTAAGATGTTTAGAAGTCAGAGGAAATATATCTACGTACCTTTTCAAGTGATGTTTGATTGTGGCTGCAAGGAGGAACGGACTAGATTTACTCCAAGTAACACCCTTGTCATCCGAAAAATTTCCAATTTCCTGTTTTCATCATCAGTTCCTGGATCTTCTTCCCAGAAGAATCTGGTGTAGTTTCGTTCAGTTTTATCTATGTCGATCTGAAGAAAGGCCATCTTTATATCTGCAACAAATGCTATCGGATTCGTTCTAAATCTGATCAAAAGAAGAAATAGGTTAGGCATAAAATTTAAGTCCCGTGTATAAGCAATCGTTCAAAGATAACTTACCTTTCGCATGCGGCGAAGCATCAAAAACAATGCGTAATTTACTTATAGTCTTGTCCGTACGTATTACAGCTCGATGTGATAGATAAAATGTATTTTGGTGTAAATTTACTTCATCAACTGGGAGGTTCAATAGTATTCTCCGAAAGATAATTCTTTAGAACAATGTTATATTCACAAAATAAGGAAGGGTCATTTTTAAAAGATGATTTCAATCTCGAAAATCTTTTCATTGCTATCTGTTCGTTATTTTCTAGTAATGTCTTCATATTTGGTTTCCAGGGCAATTTCACTTTGTATCGCTTATTTTGATATGTAATTCCGGATTCAAATTCACTCATTATATCTTTCTCAGTGGTTTCTATGTCAGCTGACCAGTGACAATATTATAATAGTAATCTGCGCCTATAAGTATTGATATTTCTTTATTGTTAAATTCATAACAGTCCGCAAGTTGTATATTTTTTAAATGTCTAAATTGTTTCTCAATATTTTTATCGGTAGTCGGTAAATGTGTACCCGAAATATGTTCTGTCTCCAGCGTTTCAATTTCTATGCATAAATTTGAATCATCTCTATTCTTTAATTTAAGTTTAACTACATTAAATGATTTTGTTTCCGTTTCTTTAGCACCAAATGTGCAAATGAAAAGGCTTTCCTTCCTAACAAACACGAAAATTCTCCAGGAAAATTCTAACAATTTTCTGCTCTTTTCCATTATCAGTTAAGGCTGAACATGTTTGTAACATAGTATTCCTTTTTGCCGATACGATATTCGCCCATATGACATTATCGGTTTCTCCTTTTCGAGAAATAATGTGTGGATTATTTTGATTTCAAAAATAAATTGAGACATGGTGAGGTTTACGGCAGCTAGGACACAGTTCCCTTTTTAAATATTCTGCAGCTCTGTGCTTTGGCGTGCTTAAGAAACAACGACCTTGTTTCTTTAATATATCCCTTTTTCGATTTACATCAAATGTAGAGCACGATTCTGATTTATGACTCTTGCTACAATATAAACACATTACATTTTCGACTGACGCCATGAATTCATGTGTGTGTGGGGAGGAGAAAGAATTCTTCCTCTTATGTGGAGGTCTTGAAGAGTTATATCTACCAGAAGTAGAATTTTTACTTTTTATTTTCTCTTGAGGGGGAAAATAAGTGCACTCGCTGATACGATGATTTATAATTATTAATTGGAAAAGATCTCTCGCGGTTTCGTATTTCTTTATTAATGAATTGCAAAAGAGTTTGTAAGTCAAATTCTCTCTCGCCTTGAATGCGATTAAATTCTAAAATGAATTCTGAAGGAATTAATTTCATTAAAATTGTTGTTAATAAGTTTGCGTAAGATTCACCTGTAATTCCTAAAGAATCTAAGCTTCTGATCTGCGTTTCCGCGTTATCATATAAATTTCGTAAACTTATAACATCGTTAGGATTTTTAACCGGAGTTAAATTCAGCAAAACACTCAAATGTGTGTTAATCAAAATATTTTTATTTCCGAATCTTTCTTTCAATAAACCGAGTACTTTGTCATAATTTTCCTCACTTAAAGCAAATCCACTAATACATGCTGCCGCGGTACCACCGAGATAGGATTTCAAATAGTTAAATTTATCAATTTTGCTTAATTTAAGATTATTATGAACAGAGCTTTCAAATAAATTGTAAAAATCTAACCAAGCAGAGTAATTACCATAATATTTACTAATATGTAATTTAGGCAATTTTATGTTTGTATTTTCAGTTTCATTATTAATCAATTGAATGTTTTGTGAAACTGTATAAACTTGGATAGAATCAGAATTCAATTTCTTTATTTTAGAATGAAGTTTCGATTTCCAAAATTTTTTTTTCTTTGATTTCTTCTGAAGCTTCTGTATCTTCAGGTATTGTCTCGACGCTCAAAAGGTTTTCAATTTCATCATTTAAAGAATTTAAGTCAGTTTCTTTTCCGATTAATTGTTCCAAAAATGCTTCGAACTGATCAACTGTTTCGTTTTCGTTGCTGATCGCTACTTCTATTTTGTTAATTAATTTCGTCAACATAGAACGCACGGAAGTGCGTTTCTTCTTCAACTTTGACATATTTTCAGCCATATTTAATTTCTATCCAGGTATAATTAATTCAGTTTCAATAATTCAATAAAGATTCTCTTACCTGGTATTCCAATGGCCGATGAACCAAATGCGCATCAACGGATGAAATTTCAGTGGTAATTCCAAGTTAGATAGTGTAGAGATTCAGCAATCATATTATCATATAAATTTCAATGATCAACAATCAATAAATATAAATTGATTAATTAAATAATAATAATTTCACAATCTCAGAATCTTACACCATCACTGCATCACATCTTCCCTCTCACTCACTGCATCCAATGACGCTCTCAGCGCCGTCTAGCGTTACGCGGGTCTTACCAGCCCATCTAATTAATCTAGGAGTTAAATTCTTTCCAGAATACAATCTACCTACGGCCGCATGATCAGAGTAGATTGTAACTGGGGCCTTTAAGTTAAAACTGCATCCACGGCGTAATCTGAAGCATCCTTCGCGATCTCCAAGTTCTCGTCCCCTTCTGGGAATTTTAACACTGGGGCATTAATTAGAGCTGTTTTCAATTTTTCAGAAGCGGTGTTTGCCTCCGCTGTCCATGCAAACTTGAATTTTTTTCGTTTTAAAACTAACAAAGGTTCAACAATATCGGCAAAAATTTGGATAAACGAACGATACATGCCAATAAAAGATGAACGTTTCTTCGCCGTAATTGGCGGGGGATAATTTTTAATTGCTTTTATTTTAGAATCCTCAGTCTTGATACCCTTAGCTGAGATTTTGTATCATAAATATCGCAATTCCTTAGTTGCGAATTTATATTTTGCGGCATTAATAGTTAAACTGCTTCTTTTAATAATGAAAAAACTTCATGGAGATCTTTCACGCGTTGTTCAATAGTGTCACTAATTATGATAATGTCATTGAGATAAATCAAAGTGGATGTTCCTAGGACGGGACGTAAAATTATGTTCATAGCGAGCTGAAAAGTTGACGGGGCCCGCAAAGTCCAAACGGCATGTGTAAAAATGCGTAAGTGCCCGATTTTGTAATAAACGCTGTTTTATTCAGATCGTCTGGTTTCATGGCTATATAAAAGTAGCCTGAAGTAAGATCAAAAGTGGTCATAAATTTTTTAGACTTAATTTTCCGTATGATTTCTTCTATTACCGGTAAAGGGTAAATAAGGAATTTAGTCATGCTATTGAGGTTTCGACAATCAATCGCAAAACGATAAGCTTTTGGATCCGAAGGGGACAAGTTATTTCTCTTTCTGCGTAACAACACAACTGTACTAGCATATTCCCTATTGATGGGAATAATTATTTTATCCCTTGACATTTGTTCTATATGATGCTCTATTACTGATTCTTTCTCCTTATCATATCGATAAGGTTCTGCTTTACAAGGTTCGCTTGATTTTATTTCTGTGGCATGGGTAACAATTTGTGTATTCTCTGGCTTCTCAGAAAATAACGCATTAAATCTACTTACGAGTTCTTTCAACTTGGCTCTTTCATTTTGTTTTAGATGCTGGAGATCCATATGAAGAACATTTACCTCTTCCACCACCTTTGGCAGCATATCCAAGAAAATACAATTTTCTGCAAATTTTATTATAGCGTTCGCGGCGCTGAGGAACTCTGCACGTAGAATTACATTGTTTTGCAAATTTTTAACAACAAAAAATGGAACTTTCAGAACTTCGTTTTTTACCTGAACGTTCATCCTTACACATTTACAAACTGCCCTTGTGCGGCAACGATTTCTGTACTATAAAATTTCTATAGTAGAATTTTTGGCTTAAAAAATTTTCTTCCGCGCCCGTGTCCACGGGTGCTTCTACGGGCACGTCGTTCAAAAGAACCTGGATTATCGGTAGTTAGGAATTCTTGACTACCACGGTATTTACATAGAACTTGGAGGGATTTTGCGATGCACAGGGTTTCTGAGCCCTTAATTTCTCAGGCCCCTCTATTCGTTTAAATTCTTCTTTCCTCCTGATGTTTGCTGGGTGCGCTGGCGGTCTTTGGTTTTACCATTTTCTCGTTTAAATTCTTCTTTCCTCCTGATGTTTGCTGGGTGCGCTGGCGGTCTTTGGTTTTACCATTTTCATGCTTGCTTGTTGACGGCGTGGTTAGAAAGTGTTTTCCTTCGTTGTATTTGTTGCTTTCTGCGGCCGGCTGTCAGGAGAACTGCTGATAGTGTCCCTGGGTAGGAATCCTTGAATTTTCCGCTATCCGCCGATTCTGGAACTTTACGGCTAATTTGAATAGCTCTTGCAGCGTTCGTGGGTTTCTCAGCTCCACGAAATCTCGTACTGCGGGTAATAATCTTGATAATATTATTTCAATAACTTCGCTATCGGGCTTCCTTCCGTATAGCATATTCACCAGTTTGTCTTTAACGCAGGATAAATTCGGTAAGGTGCTCAACTTTCCGTTGATAAAAGCTGTACAGTTCGGCTTCAAATTTCGCACGATCTTTCACGATCGGGAATACCTTTACGAGTGCCGCATTGAAATTTTCAAAATTGTAGTTGAGGCTTCCGACTTAAGAATTTTCCAATTCCTTTCCACCAAGACTCCGCCTTGCCTCGGAGGGCACTCGAGGCGATAGCTACTTTTTCTCTTTCGGGTACCGGATACAACTGAAAGTGCGTCTCAAGGGATTCGAGGAATGAAGTGACAAAGTTTTACCGTCGAACACCACTGCTGGTTTAATTGCTGCTTTCATCGTCTGTATTAAAAAGCTAAATCCATCCAATGGGCTTGTCACCATCGGGTCTACGACTTCTGTCTCTTTAAGGATGATTGTCCGTCGTGATTATTTGCCATTAGATCCGAGTAGGATGTTTAGGCGCCAGATGTAACGTTCTACTGTCTATCTGTTGTGCAGAATCTGGAGAAATATTGATTACACCGAAGAAGGGTTAACGCTATCCTTTATTAAACTCCTTGAATTATTTACAATGCGTCAACTTGACGCTAACATGCTACGCCTCTACTTGGACGGTAACTGAAACAGTAGAATCAAAACTCAAGAATTCAAGATATTACCAAGTAGTGGAATTAAACTACAGGGCTCATACAATCCTGTATCCTACAGCGCGTAGATGAGTCTAATGGCAGCAAGGTAATAGCTGTAAAGCCACGTCTAACCACCAATAAATGCCACGCCGAAGCTTGCGGACAACCACGCACAGAGATTTCCCAGACTCTCTCTAACTTTCAAGAACATCGATATTTAAATTTTTCCTCCCACTGGTAGAATTTGCATTCCTTACGCGCGCTACCAAATTTAAATATTCTGACACTGCCAGTTATGGGAATAAAGCCTTATAGTAACTTAAAATTAAATTTAACTGGTTATTTAAAATAAATATAAATCCCTACAAAGGTTGCAACTAACTACCCAGAGTACTAACTACAACTAACTAGCCCAGAGTAATGATTCTTAAATTGTACTAATCATTCTTGTAGGGCATTTAAACAATTGTAAAGAAAGATAACAGAAGAGCTAAATTCGCAACGAGAAGAAAATGCGGTTTGCAGGGGAGGCATATGGATAATGATGTAGCACTTGATCTACGCTTTCAACTTAAGTATTTATTTTTTACATGGCGCCACTCAACATTTCTTTTAGCCGGCACGTTGTCGCACATTCGAATATGAAAGTTATGGATTTTTTATTAAGATGTAGAAATTTATATTTAATGGAATTTAATATTTAATGAGTTATTATATTAATTAATGGAATCACGTTCATCTATATTGTGGGGTTCCACACTTTTATCTAACAACTAAATGTGGAAGAACCTAATGAACAGTTAAGCCAATAATCGATATAGTTCAGGAACAGAGACGTAAACTCGAGAAGGGTTAATTACCCTTTATTGCTCAAAATAAGAATCAATAGTTGGCCCCTTTCTCAGGGCTTACAGTACAGCCTCCATTTGGGCTTGAACTCAAAATAATAAGAAATAAGACTTACTAATGCTTAATCTGAAACGATATAGCCGAAGCTATGAAAATTCTAACTGTTGGTCCCTAAATATCGAATAAGCTAGCGAAGCTATCAAGGGCCTTTAATACAGCCGAGCGTAGTAACAGTTTAGAGAGTCGTAGCCAAAAGGCAAACGCGCGCTGGTCAGAAACTCTGAGGTTCTTTCTCGAAGTCAGTGGAACTTCGATTTAAATACTACTCTTACTCATTTGCATTAAACGCGATTCTAAAACACATTCTGGTAGGAAATTGTAAGCTGAAATTAGAATGGACATGAAACTAACTTAAACTAACTTAAAAACTTAGGATAAACCTTACAATGTATTCATTTTCATGTGTAAAAATAGCGTCTTAATGGCACCTTATAAGAAATAAATAACACACTAAAAGCGATAGATCGCATGTTAGTTTAAGGTTGCAAAAGTCGTACTACTGCTTAAGTCGTATCTTTTAAATATTAAGGTTAATATCACGCCAACTGAGCCTCTTCTGGCAAAATGAGTTGCCTCCTATCAATCACATTATTTACATCGTGTTCTTTTCCCTATACTATTTCCGAGGAAGACCGCGAAGATAATATGATTCAGTGCCTAAAATGCAAAGGATGGGCAAACAACTTATGTGCTGAGTTGACGAGAAAATGAAGAAATATCTTTGTGATCATTTTTGTAATTAATTGTATAAATAAATTAATTGGGACAAAGAATGTTTTATTACAATTGTCCAATTTTAGATAGTACGACGTAAGCTATATTGACTTAGAATACTGGTTGTCTAAATCGCATCGTTCTAAATTCATAAATTTTATTAATTTTATCAAAGAGAATAGATTGTATGGAATTTTATTGTGATAAATATCAGCAGCGACAACATAAGATACTATTATCACACGTAATTTATGTTTTTTCATAGATATTACAATTTATACCTATTTCTTATTACGGAGTACGACTTACGCATTACATACTCTACATCATTTTGGGCATGTGATTTGACGAAATAATTTCAGATATTAACCTGAGTAAAATATTTTGTGCAATTAAAGCTCGGATTATATTAAAGCTTTTCTTACCATTTTTTCAAATGAAGAATTATTTTATTTATAAGTTACTATTTGGAACATGAACTTTATATAAGAGAAAAAAATTGATCTGAGAGTTTCTTTATAAACTTTGGAATTAAGGTCTACATTTTCATTCTCTTTCCTTAACCAGTTTTTATTTCAGGCGAATGGCAACTTTGAATAAAAAAGAAGGAATCACGTTAAATAACTATAATTAAATAGCCAATCAGCAAATAGTTAACTCAGCATCAGGGTTTTGTTTTTTTAAATGATCTTTTTTGATCTTCCTAAATACTAAGAAATTCGAACTGTAATAAGCCATAATTAACTATTCAAATCAACTAAATTTTACCTTCTTTTTTTATCGAAACATTTCTACTGCTGCGAAACGTCACTCAGTATTCTCTGAATACTCACTATAATTACACAGATGCATCATCTGCTTTCCAAATCTCAGAAAGACAGACAATGTTCCTTTTTTGGCGCATGAGCTGCCCATTAGTTCTGACACCCAATTTATCAAGCGTCAGTAAAATGGGCAGTTCACTGCCCAAGTTTCCAGTCTTGAACACGATGCATGAAACTCATCAATAAAATCGATTGCTTCTTTTCCGCGATTATTTACAAAGAGCTGTTACCGCAGTGAAAAGTTTTATTCCTTTTTTACGCCGTAGCGTATCACAAAGAAACGTAAAATTCGAATCTATAGTCATGTGGTAGGCAATAAACACTATTTTAAAATAATAACGTCCGAATTTTGACATCATAGTTGTTGAAGAATTATAACTAAATTTTTCGTCTCAAAAGAACAAAATTCTAAAGTTTAAATTCAAAAGTTCGAAATTCTAAAGATTTAGAAAAAAAGTTTCACTTACCCTTTTTCTTCCAAAAGGTCGAAAAGCCGGGACGACCTTTCGATATAAAATATCATCAAGCGGTACTAGAAGAATACTTTTGCAGAAAAGACATTTATTTCTCATTAGCTTACTACGAACAAAAAAACAAACGTAACTACAAACACAACATATCTAGACAAAATCACAAACGATACTAAAAGAATTACAGCCAACGTCAAATAAGTCTTTTTTTTAAAAAATCGAATTACTGTTGCCAATGTCAATAAGCAAAAATGACTATTCTTTTTGTTTGTGTTGAGGCCATTTTCGATAATAGTAATAAAACAGTAAATTCCAACATTTGATGCCTTCTGACAATTTAAATGGTTATTATAAAAATAAAATACCGTCTTTTTCTGAAAATAAGACATCCTCCGAAAATAAGCCCTATCGTGATTTTCGGAACTTTTTGTAAAATAAGACATCCTCCGAAAATAAGCCCTATCGTAATTTTCGGAACTTTTTGTAAAATAAGACATCACCCGAAAATAATCCTTAGTTAAAATAATGTGACAAAAAGAATTCGTTAAAAAATGCTGATGATTTATTAAGTATTTATTAAGTTTATTAAGTATTTAGCTTTCCTAATACTCGTATTTCAGAGAAATGTTTGAAATAAAATATTCCTAGAAATTAATTGTTTACCTCTACAGTTCATTTCAAATTAATTTTTGGAATTTATCTTAAAAATACAACATAAGGCAGCAGTCTACATTGAGCGACAGTGCAGGTATACAACGTTCATTCATTTCAGTCTTGTAAGTCTGATTATTTCCTCATACGTAATTTTATTTAAAAATAAGGTGAATAATTTTTAACCCCAGTTAAAATGAGTACAAAACGAAAGAGCTATTCCGTCGAGTACAAAAAGGGAATCGTGGAAGACTCCAGGGGTGTAAATCTTGTAGCATTCTGTAAAGAGAAGATGCTGGATCTCCGCATGGTTCGTAAATGGCGTGCAGACTACGATTACCTGTGTCAACTGGTAGACCAAGGAAATGAGAAAAAACGCAGAGTTGGATCAGATCGGCAGCCGTTATTTTCAGGGTTGGAAGATTGCATCTGGGAATGGATTGCAGGCAGGAGAGCAATGGCTTTGGTTGTGCGCAGGGCTGATATTCAAAAATTTGCCCTTGAAACAGCAATTGAATTTGATATATCCACAGAAGAATTTAAAGCATCGTCACACTGGTTGGACAACTTCCTTAAACGATATGAACTGGATCAACAACATTGTTTAAGCTGGAAGACAATGAAGTTGTTAAGCGAGCATTTGCGTTTAAGCTTTTTGTTGATGGCATCGATTTTTCGAAATACCAACTCTCCAACATGATTGCTATGGATGAGACTGCGGTATTCCTAGGCCAAGGAGCTCAAACAACAGTTCACCACAAGGCTTCTTCGTCAATTTACGTTCCTCCTACCGGTTACGATAGTGCACTTGTTACCTATATTTTGGCGATTCGTCTAGATGGCAAAAAAGTATCGCCATTTTTAATCACTAAAGGTAAAAAACACCAGATTCAACGTGTTTCAGGAATTTATGTCATTGAAAGTGAAAAGGCCTGGTGCACCCAAGCAGTTATAAGAAAGTGGGTTGATTTTACGTTGCCGCCACTGTTGAGGGGTCAGAATAGAGGTTTACTAGTTTAGGATTCAGCTAGTATTCACCGCGCTAAAGACATGAAAAACTTTCTTGCTGAGAGGAAGACTGATCAAATAATGATTCCAACAGGAATGACTGGTTACCTCCAGACACTTGACATTGAAATAAACAAGCCATTCAAGGATCATTTGAAGATGGAAATCAATGAGTATATTGAAAACAGAATGGTGAGAAATCATCGAGGTAATTTTGTAAAACTAGGCTTACAAGAAGTTGTGAATTGGGTAAAAAATTCATGGGACAAAATAACTGATAGTGATGTTTCCAATGCACTACGAACAGGCTACTTAGACAAGAAGTATTCATTTAACGATAGCTATATCGCAAGACATGAGAGATTCGGACCAATGATTCAACAGGAAATGGATTTGGAAGAAAATCAGAATATAATTCAGAATTATATTTATGACGATGTTCCAGAAGAAGATGACATGACTGTAATTGAATAAATTTAAATTTCTGTATTCTGTGTAAAATAAATATTAAATAAAAATATATAAATATACTTTTATTTTTGCCCTCCCCCGAAAATAAGCCCTAGCGCGTATTTTGGACCAAAAAAGAAAGTAAGACAGTGTCTTATTTTCGGAAAAAGACGGTAATTAAAGAAATTTTTGATGTGTTTAAAGGCACATCTATTGCTAATATTTTGTCAAAAATTTCTGCCAAGCTGCCCGAGCTACAACAAGCCGAGCATGCTATTGATAAATTGTTTATTGTTTTTGAAATGTTTGAAGAAATTTTCAGTTCTAATTCTAGTCAAGTATGAATAATAATGTGTATAATTTTGTAAATATAATTAGTTGGAACGCAAATTAATTATTTTATTGAGTCCAGCTAGCAATTAATAATAATTGATATGAAGAACTGCTTTGAAATCCTAAGAAAATTAATCAAAACGCTTTGCCGAATGGCAGCACACTGGTGCAAGAATAATATAAATATTTTACTTCGGGGAGTGGCAACATATTGCTTTTAAACAGCCCAACTTGTTTATCACATTTGAAACATAAATAAATATCTTACGCTTTCCGGAGTGATAATACACTGCTTTTAAATCACTAATTTTGTTAATCAAAATATGATTAATTTTACCCAAAATATAAAAAGAAAAAGAAAAATCTGAATTTCAAATTTTAATGGTCGCCTAAAAGGGTTTGTTAAGATTTCTTTACGCCCTTGCTGATCTCTTCTACCAGTCTGCTGTTAAATTCGCTCCTACTAATCTATTTCTTTTCATGATTTTAACTTTATTATTACGCGCCATTTTTTTCTTACTTGCGCCATATGCAATTCAACAACAAAATTACAAAAATTTTAAAAGCAGCATATGTTTAGAACTCCCTATAGAGTGTTGTGTTGGCATACGTTTTTCTATTATTTTCTGTCTTTTCTCAGTTTATGATATCAATATTCAGTTTTCTTAGTAAAATGGCTTGTAAAACTTTTTCTGGTCTTTTAGTTATTAACGTATTGTGCGTTAACTTTGTTTATCAAAAGTCATGTTGTAGAGACATTAGGTTATTTTGAAGCAGGAGAGATGAAAAATCAGCAATGCCCTAGCCAGGACTCGGAAATACGGCTCTCTCGAATACGCGCCGAGACTGCTGACCACTACACCACGAAGGGAAGCTAAGAAGGCTGGAGAAACACCTCATAATGTTCTTCGCACTTATGCCGCATAAAATTCAGTTCAACAGCAAAAGCACAAAATATTTAAAAACAGCGTGTCTTTAGAATTTCTGGTAGATAGTCTCACGCACTGGAGATAAAATTGTTTTATTTCCTACGTTGACTTTGAAATCGTTGACTTCATTAATTAAAAATTCATAAAAATTTTATAAAACAAGGAATATATATTCCGAAATTCAAATTTTGAGCTTCCAGATGCTTATATTCGGGTGGAAGACTACAAATTCAAAATTTGACGTATCTTAGGAGCCATCGTTTTTTCCCAATACGAGGAACATCCATGCATACCTGCATATTCTTCATTATTTAATTCCTTTAAAATAATACAGGGTGGTAATATTTGGTAGCAATAATTTGAAAACTGATTTGCCATTTATAGCAGACAACGCAAAACCCGCGTTTCAAGTCCCTTTTGAGCTAATAAAAGTTTGATGTTGCCAGCCTATATCTTGTTTTAAATAGAAAGGAGTGTTAAGTAACATATTACTTCTGGTTGATCGTTTGTAAAGAAAATCTAACTTATTAGAAGAGTTAAAGCAACAAGAATCAGCGTAACATTCATAAATTTGCAGACTAGTTTCTAAGGTCCTATAATTAAACCTTAGAACAGCAATTCTCAAACTGTGGGGCGTGCCCCCTTGGGGAGCGTGATAACCCTACGTGAGGGGCGCAAGCATATTCGAAAGTCGAAAATAGAAATTTAAAAATTGTTAATTTACTGAAAGGATGCAAAACAAAATACATTCTGACATAATAAAAAAATACATATTTACGCTGATACAATGTACTTATAAATGTATCAGTACTACACAATGTATTTGATAATCAATTTGTCAATACTAAATTAAAAACAAGTTTAATAATTACTAGTAACTACCATGGGCTTGTCTTGCTGAGCAAAGTTATTCAAAGGAAAAGTTTAATATTAGAAACTGACACTCTAAGTTCTCTTTCTGTGTTTAATTGAGTTCTATGTTTTGTCTTTAGAGGTGTTACTGTAGAAAATCACAAAGATTGGCAGTTGGAAATGGTAATAGTATACGAAATGCTTTCGTTTTCAGTGCAGAAAATTCATCATCCACCCCTGCCCAAATTTCAGAGAGTGGTTTATTACTAAATTGCCTTTTAATTTCGCCACTTGACGTGAAATCTATGAATATTTTTTCTTCGGCAGTTGAGAGCCCTTTTGGAGTATTTCGAAATGAATCTCTAACCCACTCGTAACTTTCTATCAAGTTGCCGTCAGCAAGAAAATACTTTTTAAAATTCTTTGCCAGCATGGCTAAATGATTTTCGATGGTTTCAAAACAACTTTCACGTGCTCTTCAGCCTTGTAAACTTATCCACATTTTCAAACATTTCTAGTTTTTTTTTTTGCTTTAAATCTCTGCTTCATAATTCCAATTTTTCTACAAAAAGCATTAATTTTATCACTCGTCTCCAATATATGTATATTTGCTTCTTGGTGTTGAAGATTCGAGGTATTTAATTTCTAAAAATATATCGACTAAGTAGCTCAATTTTATCACAAATAAACCCTCTCGGAGCTTCATGTCGGTTTTCCTCTTCTAGAAGAGTGGCAATTTCTTCTTCTGATTCATAAACACATTGCAAAAATGTCTCACATGATAACCATCTTGCTCCGCAATAAAATAGCAACAATGAATGTATTGCACCCATGTCTTCACAAAGCACAGAGAAAATTCTTGATTTTGGAGGTCTCACTTTTATATATTTTATTACGGTCACAACTGTCGTTGGCATAATATTCAGACCATTTCTTGGTCATTCATTTCTTTGGAAGCCAAACCTTCTTTGTGGATCATGTAATGTGTCCAGATGCACAGTGGAGACTTTTGTTTCTCAAGTGCTTGTATACGTTGGAATCTTCAAGATATTGTACGAGCAGCCAACGATGCATATTCCGCCACAATTTTTCCACTCTTTGTTTAATCATTTATAAAATTATTTAAAATAGCAAATATTGCTAGTGCTGTTGCTTTGAATTTTATTGGTTTACAAAAACGTAGTTTTTCTGCTGCTGACATACCATCACAAAATCGAACATATGCAACGAAATGAGCATCTTTATTGCTATCTGTTGCCTCATCAAGCTGAACTGAAAAAATTTGTCACGCAACTTTCCGAAAAGCTGCTGCTGTTCATCTTCAGCTATATCATCGATTCGACGGGCAACAGTCTCATTTGATAGACGTATGGACGGCAAGTCCTTAGCAAAATGATCTCCAAATATAGTTTCTACGATCTCAGTTTCATGTAGCAAAATAAGCTCTTCGCCAATGGTGTGAGGCTTTTTACATCTGGTATTTCATATGAGACTTTGTAAGAAGCAAGTAAAGCTCTTCCATTTACAGACAAAGTTTTTTTTAAAAAACTGTTTTCTGCTTTTCATATGATTTTAATTTTAATTCACAAATTAAAATTAAATAAATAAATAAATCTTCGTGGTTTGTTAACGTACTCATCATGAAGCGTTTCTAAATGTCGTTTAAGTTTATTAGGTTTCATAATGTTTTCTGCCAATTATTTTGAGCAAATAACACACAGGGGCCTTTCTTCTTCATTTACTTCAGCAGTGGTAAACCCAAAATTTAAATATTCTTGAGAATATCTTCTTGATTTAATTTTCGGGTGCACTTGTTGATGCTTTATCATAGTCTTACGTTCGCTTACGACTTAAAAATTTATCCATGATGTTAAAAAATGTTTTCTGCTTTTCAAATGATTTTAATTTTAATTAACAAATTAAAATTAAGTAAATAAATAAATTCTCGTGGTTTTTTAACGTACTCATCATGAAGCGTTTCTAAATGTCGTTTAAGTTTATTAGGTTTCATAATGTTTGCTGCCAATTATTTTGAGCACATAACACACAGGGCCTTTCTTCTTCATTTACTTCAGCAGTGGTAAACCCAAAATTTAAGTATTCTTGAGAATATCTTCTTGATTTAATTTTCGGGTGCACTTGTTGATGCTTTATCATAGTCTTACGTTCGCTTACGACTTAAAAATTTATCCATGATTCTATTTAAATCTACTGCCGTTATTTAATACCGTGAATTGCAAGTAACGCGCAAATTACAAAATGCAGATTCAAGATAGATTCGGTAGCGATAGAAGGATCGACTGGACAGCGACTTTCAGGAGTTTCAGCATTTATACACGTTTGCGCAGACGTTGGATAGGTTGTGCAAATGTTCGCGAGAATGCCGAATGTTATGAATAGCAGAATGTGATGGATAGAGAGCAACAAAGACAAGACTATTTTTAATGACACTTGTACTTTTAGAAATGGATGATGGAAGAGAAAGAAATGTTTAATTTAATTAAAATTCATTTTTCAACCTTTTCCAATTTAAAAATTAGAAGGGAAAAGAAACATAATACTTATCCTATTACTTAAAAGTAACTTATTTAAAATACCTAATACTTATCCTATTACTTAAAAGTAACTTATTTAAAATACCTAATACTTAAAAGTAACTTATTTAAAATACCTAATACTTAAAAGTAACATATACAAAATTTAATATTTATCTTGATAATTTGCACGGCTTTTAATCAAGGTCGTATTGTAGCTTTAGCGCCCAAGTATATTATTACTGCATTCAATACATTGTTAGTTTCGGATAGAGACCTTTGCGTCGAGTCGGATTCCACAACCACACTTTGTCTCCTACCTTGAAGCTATGTCCAGTAGCTATGATGTCGTATCGGGTCTTCATCCGTCCCCAAAATGACTTCCAAGATCGAAATGTCCTGCCAGGTAGGTTTCCTGTTTGAGGTCTCCATTAAATCAATTATGGGTTTAATGTCACGGTCTTCCAGCTGGAGTTTCCTGACTTCTTTGTCATTCTATAGGTCTGGATCAGACAATGTTGATGTTGTAATTTGTCTTGCGACCGGATTAAGCAGCTGGTATTTAGCTTCGACCCTGGAAGAATATCGGCACTTTTCTGGGCAAGGTCTTTTAGACAGGGCGTTTCCATGTGATGATCCCTTCCGATGAGAGATAACGATGTTGTATTCCTGGAGATTATGTATCTACCTGGTAATATGACCTTCAGGATTCTTAAAAGTTAAAAACCAGGTCAACGAAGCATGATCCGTAGGAATTTTCTGCTTCAGAGATAATGATGGAAATGGTCTACGGCTTTAACTATGGCGAGCAATTATTTCCTGGTGACATAGTAATTCCTTTCCAGTTTTGATAGGCACTTGTTTTGATAGGAAGCTATGACGTTCTTGGCCATTAATTTCTTCGGACGAAACAGCACCGACACTCTCATAACTCGCGTCCGTCTCAAGAATAAATGGTTTGTCGAGCTGAGGATACATCAGGATTGGAACCGATGTTAAACCTTCCTTCAAAATGCTAAATGCATCCTCACAATCTATTGTCCACAAGAACTTTTGTTTGCTCTCGGTCAGCTTCTCAAGGTATCTTGCGATGGAAGAAAAGTTCCACGAATCTCTTATAGTAAGTGCAGAGCCCTAGGAAACTTCTTAGCTGATGGATATTTTCAGACCGTTTCCAGTCTTTAACGGCTGACACCTTTTCAGAGTCCGTGCACACACCTTCAGCAGAGGTTACATGCCTGAGGTAAGTCACTTCCTATCTGAATAATTTGCATTTAGCGGGACTCAGCTTTAGATTTGCTTCTTTCAGTTTCAGAAGCACCTTTCTAAGATTATCTAGAACTCTTCTAGAACTATTCTTCAGAACTCTTTCCGACGATGATAATGTCATCCAGGTATATTAGAGAGGCTTCGTAGGAGAGACTTTTCAAAACAGTCTCCACGAGGCGTTCGAATGTTGCCGGTGTATTACACAGTCCAAACGGCATCACCTTCAACTGCCAAAGTCCTTGTTCCGCAGTAAATGCTGTCTTTTCTCGGTCATCAGCATGTATTTCTACTTGCCAATAACC
>KK114741.1:534220-606261 GCA_000611955.2 Stegodyphus mimosarum
AACTGCTCTTAAATCAAGTGTCGAAAACCACTTGCTTCCCGAAACAGTGTCTAGAATGCCTCAATTCTAGGAAGAGGGTAGCTGTCTTTCTTCGTAACCTCGTTCAACCGGGATAGTCAACGCAAAATCTGATTGAACCGTCTTTCTTCTTCCAGGACGATGGGAAATGCCCAGGTATATGCCGAAGGCTCGATGACATTGCTTTCTTGCATCTCCTTTAGAAGTTTTTCTACATCTTCCTGTTTAGCAATACACAGTCATCTTGGATGTTGCTTTATTGGTGGGTGATTCCCGGTATGAATTCTAAGATGTGTCAAGCTGGTTCGACATATGTCAGAAGACGAGCGGGAGAAAACATCTTGAAAATCTTGAATGACACTTTCGGCAGCATTCCTCTCTTCATCGTTTAATTGCGCATCCTGCAATAACTCCGATGTAATGCTCTGTGAAGACACGGATTCTGGGATGTTGTTTTTTCTTTCAAAGCTGGTTACTGGAGTACATGCTGCAACTACTTCACCTTTCTTAAAAACTCTCGCCTTGTCAGTTACATTAGACACTCTCACCAAGATAACGGTTCGTGATATATCGACGAATGCAGAGGCTACGAGTACTCCTTTTGAGCTATTACAGTTCTTGGGATATTCTATGATGCCGTAGCGGAAATTTCTATTTTTGGTTATGGATCCAGGAAGTAAAAATTCTGTTCTTGCTGTTATACGGATATTCTCTTGTGCTATGATTTTGTGGACACACTTAACTCCTTCATCATTAATTCCGAATAAGGCTATGTCCTCGAAAGCAGAATATAGTTCTTTATTTTTAAAGTCTAAGAAAAAATTGTATGTCCTTAGAAAGTCCAATCCGAGTATGCAAGGAACTGTAATATCTGCTACATATGCCATGTGATAGTAAGTGATAATTCCAAACGTGATGTTAACGTTTAATTTTCCTTCGATATCGATCTTCTCGCCTGATACAGGCTGGAAGGTAACGTAGGGCGGCATCCAGGTCAGTTTTTGTCTTTCAGTTGCTGAGCCACATCTTTTCGAATGATGGTACCATTGGCTCCTGTATCGATGGTCATACTGCAAGGAACTTCATTGATCTCTCCCATGATGAAAATTCCATTACTGCCGCCGCTCACTGCAGAAATCTGAAGCGCTTTAAACTGAAGCTTTTCACTATCTGGCAACCTCCACCCTGCGAGATGGCCACGAATTAGTTTCCCTCCTTCTTAATCGGCGCGGTCTTAACATCTGTGCTCTGGGGTGTTCTGCAGTTTTGTCGAATGTGCCCTCCCACACCGCAGTTCCCCCCGGGGGTTGACTCAGGAGAATTCCTGGGAAGTACTGGCTAGGATCTGTACTTAGACAGTCTCAACCACGGGGGTAAAATATCAGGTACTATTGTACCTTATTCTTCACAGGACTAGAACCCGGGTATTGTACCTAGGATGGGATCAGGCTCGACAGGGACCGTACTGGTACTGGCTTGTCCGCTCCCTTGGCTGTGGTGGAGCTGATATGAAAAACCAGGAGGAGGGCGTGGGACCATGCCCGTATAACCACAACGGTAAAGTTAGGGCGTCCCCGTCTCTCCGTAACGAGTGTCCCACACCGCAGTCCCAACATTTGAGGGTCGGTTTCTTGTCATTAATATTTCGACTCACGGCTTTAAGTTGTCTGGCTATATCGTCTGGACGAACAATGACTTCATCTCCTATCTCCAGGACTTGAGCAGCTCTGATTGGATGGCGGTCTTTACGAGTTGTTTGCTGGGCTGCCTCGAATTTCATGGCGTGCCCTAATGCGCTTGTCAAATCTTTAACATCCGCCACTCGTAGAGCTTTTTGTATTTCCGGATCCCGGATGCCATCAACAACGTATTGCAGGGACAGGATTTCCCTTGTTTCTGTCGGGCACTCCAAAAAGACGAGGTGGGACAGCCTTTCAACATCCGTGGCGAACTCCTCCAGTGTTTCCGCTGGCTTCTGACGAGATTTTAATTAAAGCCTGCTGTAGTCTTTTAAACATTTCTCCTCAAAGCGGAAATCCAGCGCGCAGTACCGACCGTCGAAATCTAGCCTCTTGTTTTCGGGAAGAGTCTGAATCATATCCACTACGTCTGCTCTCATAGAAGCGACGAGATGACAGGCCTTTACTTGGGTATCCCTTCCATTTGCTTCCGCCACTATAGAAAACTGTGTCTTATACACTTGCCAAGAGGTCTTTGCATCATACGTGGACAGCTGCAGAGGGGGACGAGCAGGCATGGGTAAAAATTTGAAACCGTCAGAATTGCTCTCTGCCGTTGCTACGAATGGGTATCAAATTCTTTGGCGACTGCAGAAACCTTATCGTCAATTTCTTGTTCGATTTGGTGTTGGACGGCAAAACTCTTCCTTCGATTCGTTGCTCCACAGCAGAAACTCTTGCTTCTATTTTTTCTTTTACAGAAGAAACTCTTTCTTCAATGCATTCAACTTTATTTTCAACAGCGTCAGTTCTGCCTTCCATAGCCTCGAATTTATTATTCTATTACGCAAGTAATTTCTCTTTTCATTTCCTCTTGACCTGCTTCAATCTTTTCTTGAACAGCCTTCAATTCTTCCTTAACAGATTCTTCCATCTTTTCTTGAACGGTTCTCATCTCTTCTTTAACGGAAACTTGACCCGCTTTCATCTCTTCTTTTACCGAGTTGACGTCCCCTTCCATGTTTTCTTGGAATGCAGCAAAGGCAGACAGGAGCTGTTTCAATTGTTCCTGCATCGCTCTGGTGAATGGCATTCAAATCCAACTTCTGACACCCAAAACTGTTGCATGTGTACGGGTTCGTAATGGATTAAATGCACAACTCGATAAAAAAATTCATAAAATTTATTCCTTTTACAAGAAATAAAACAAAGTGCTGAAATATTTCCTCAGAGATAATCGTACAATATCACAATATTTTACAGTAATTATGTTTTGAACTATTTAAAACATGAAGTTTCTCAACTAATTCCTAAGTACTAAAAATTTATAGCTTTAATTTTAAAGTTAAACTTTGTGAATATAATCCGATCTCAGTTATGCAGTATTAGAAATATTTCGCTGAATAATTTAAGCTATTGACCCAAAGGATTTCCAGAATACGTTAGATGACTGTTTGAAATTGGTTTTGCGTTTTTGAAACTTAAAGTAACTTATCAAAGTAAAGGAATAACGCAATTTTGGATCTGTCTCTCCAGCTCGAAAGCAGGTTTAGTATGCCAACTTCTTTGTAATATTCTCCGTGGAATTTTATTTTCTTTAATGCCAAATACCTGCATTATCTTATAGAAACCTGAACTCAAAAAATAAAGCGAATGCATAATTTATGCTAGCTTTTAGAAATAAGATATAAATCTCTTTACGCTGCTGTTTTCTGGAAGAGAAATAATTCAGATGGGCAAAAATGTTTGATCGATACAATTTTTAAGTCCTTTACGCATGTCTACACGTAGCGCTTGCTTATCTGCATAGTTATGCACCTAGTACGGATTGTAAATTTACTAACTTTTAAAATTGGGGCTAATGCATTAAAACTGTCAATTAAAACACGTTTACCGATATAATTTATCGATGTACATTCTCTAAACATTTTATCGAAAAAATAAGAGTAAAAATAAAAGCATTTTTTTAAAAGTAACCAAACGCTACAAAAATTATAAGAAAATAAATTATATTCTGCATATGAAATGTAAAAGGATTTACATTTCATGAAATAAAAGTTAAAATACAATTTACATATAATATATGAAATACAAGTTAAAATAATTTGTGATCTGTTAATAAATTTTTATATATATGTAAGTAAATCTTTAAATAGAAAATGCTAAGAAAATTTCTCACTTACGTATATAATTAAATAGCTTTTTATTCTTAAAACTTCAGAATATAAAAATGTAAAGTCATAGTCTTTTAACTGAAATTATAATTTGAAAATCTAGTTTTTTTACAGAATAAGTCAATCATTATCAGGTGTAATGCATGTTGTATTTGATACGTAATTTTATATGCTGTAGCATAAATACAACTAACTGAAAATAATCCGTGATATAATAACAAGTTATTTATTTGTATGTGAGTTCGACGAACTTATAAATTAACACTCTGGTATCATAAATAAACACCTGTAGTAGATCACATTTGTTTTCGGACAATTGTGTTTTAGAAATTTATTTGCATAGATCTTATACGGTATTGATATACAGACTTAGTATATTATTTTTCTCTCTTTTAAGACTTGATTGTTGCAAAATGAATATCATCAATATTTTACATGTAAATAAAAGAGTTTATTAAAAAGAATTGCTCAGTAACTGGCATAACAAATCTAACACTCGAAGTTTTTTTGAGATGTTTTGTATGACGATGTTTTCTGTCATGATATTTTCTTTTAAATGAAAAATGCATCACAAGAATTATCTTTAACATTTGCAAATTATTATTTGTTTAGAAAAATATATTAACAGTCCTATATCTGAAGTGAGCATAACAAGACTCTATAAATTAATACGTAACAAGTTCTGTTAGGAAGTTAACAGTTAATCATTTTTAAAATGTTAACAGAATTTGAAATATGCAAAAAAATCCTTGATGTAAAGTATTCAGCTATTTTTGTTGTTATAAAACTATTGAAATTGCTTGGAACCGTTGAAAATACTCTGAAATCTGTACGGCATTCAATGCTAACACCAAGAAATCGGAGATTTATCCTATGAAAAATCAAGGAAGACTCAAATTATTATAAAACTTGCACGGATTTAGAAAAATGATTTTAAATAACAATTAACTCTCGAACTGTTAAAAGAATTATTAGGGCACATGGGTACAGAAAGTGGTCATCAAGAAATACATTTTGTTTGCAACAAGATAACAAGGAAAATATGCCTGGTGATTGCAAACTCCGTGACAAGTACATATTTACCGTACTGGAGCAATGCTACATTTGCAGAAAAACATTGTACCCATAGTTCGCAGTATGTTGAATACACGTTATCCTCCTCCCGAATATTTATATATCGAATCTCCAATTTTTAGTCCAAAGGGGCAGTTTGCTCAGAATTACTAGTAATTTCGTTTTGGCATCTTGCGTTGATTCACTAAAAGCGTTGTTTCACTTTTCAAATTGTTGCCACCAAATTTTATCGCCCTGTGTTATATTTAAAGAAATTAAATGATGAAAAATCTGCATAAATGTATACATGTTTCTAGCATTGTGATAAAACAACGGTACCTAGAGCCATCCAATTTTGAATATTTAACGTTTCCACCCGAATATGAGCATCTGGAAGCCCAAATTTGAAATTTGGAATTTGTTTTATTATCGATTTCATATTTTGTAAAACTTTAACGAATTCTTTATTAGCAAACTCTAATCTGAACCCTTTCTGAATTTTCTTTTTATTAAGTTATTTACATTTTTATTTATTCAATAGTCCAAAGGGGCTTTGCCCCTGAGGGACTATTAATTTTGTTAGACTGTTGTTTACTGAGGGACATGCAGTTTTGCATCGAGTATCCGTTTCACTTTTCAAATTGTTGCCACCAAATATTATCGCCCTATGTTATATTTGAAGAAATTAAATAATGGTGAATCTGCATAAATGTATGTATGTTTCTCGCATTGTGATAAAACAACAGAGCCATCAATTTGAATGACGTAATGCTACTGCGAATATGAGCATCTGGAAGCCCAAATATGAAATTTGGAATTTGTTTTATTATCGATTCATATTTTGTAAAACTTTAACGAATTTTTTATAAACAAATTCAAAGATTTCAAATTTCAAAGCGAACAATGGCAACGTTGTACAGAAAAAACCTTTTTATCTCCAGCGCGTGAGATTGTGTATTGGAAATTCTAAAGATATGATCAATTTAAAATTATTTTGTGGTATTGCTCTTCAACTGAATTTTATGGTTTAAGTGGGAAGAATATTGTATTTAAAAAATAAAGGTAACACACAAAACGTTAGAAAAACACCCCTTTGGGCGTAATTTAAAATCTAAAACTTTTTAAGAGCACTTTTTTAAATTTTATTTTTATGTTTTATGTGAACTTTGTGAAAGTTTAATTAATAATCTCAGCCACTGCCCAATTTAAGTATTTCACGCGCCAGTGTGTTGGCATTCAGCAAAGCGTAAAACATTTCATTTTTTTTCAAATTTAATGCTTTTAATCTTATTCTTAATCTTAAATTTAATCTTAATATTATTGATTAGCAGACTAAGAGATTTCTAAACTAAGCGACTAAATGATTTTATTAGCAAACTAAACGAGTCATAAACGCAATTTTTCGTCTCTATTATTGCTAATTACTTACTCAACCTTCTTGAAATAACACTGACTGGTTAAAATCATTATATATTTTTCTTTTTTTATAATAATTGTTTTAGACGGCTAACCGCAGAAGCGGCTGGGGATGTGAAAAGATTGCTTTAAGTAAAGGAATATTATTCTTGTCCTGAATCCATACGATAACAATTTCTATGCCTCTTGGCATGATATACTAACTCTTAACGGGTATATCGTCCTATAGCTATAGGCTTCTACACAATCAAGATTATGAGATATCATGTTTAATTATGTTACTCAAGTTTAATCATGATTATGAGGTACCAAGATCCCAAAATTCCTGCCAAACACTTCTAAAAGAAATCGCGAAAAATGAGTCATTCAGTTTTCAAAGTAGGCCCTTTGTAAATCGGCATTCTTTTCAGATCATCTAATTAGCCCTTCAAAATAAACTGATTCATTAATTCTATGCCCTTCAAAATAAACTGATGATTAGTTAGCAAAATATTAAATCTTCATCAGCATTAAATATTTTACGAAGCTCAAATTTGAGTTTCTACAGCCGGAGTTCTGTTGAAACTGATATTTCTCTAGGGTTTCTCAGCCAAACGCAGCTGCCAACGTCAACTAGAACATTGATTTGGCTTGTATGAGTCTAAAAAACAAGCGACGGGCACCTCTCTGAGAAGAGGGATGCCATCGTGGACAACTTCCCTAGAGAAACTCTCTGGTAAATACACTGGCGAAATAAATTAAGAGAATTTTCCTATTTGATCTACGATCTCCAGAAGTAGTGAACAGATTTTAATAAAATTTGGTGTGAACATAGGCTGATTTAATATAAACAAAATAAACATATAACAGTTATAATATAACCCACATGTTCCTGTGTAACACTCATGGGATTCTGAAGGTCTGAAACAGCGGTTGCAGAAGACACAAAAAAAGGGTTAATAAGGAGTATGGTTCCCTCTTACAGCCATACAGGCCTCGCAGCGTGATATCATACTGGAAATAAGGCAGTTTATCAGTGCCTGGGGCAATACGTCCCAATGATTCAGCAACGCTGTTTTCAGTTCCTGGATGGTTCTCGGAGGGGGTTGCGAGTTGCAATTGTCCTGCCCAGAGCGTCCCAGACATGCTGTATAGGGTTGAGGTCTAGAGACCTGGCTGGCCTATTCATCCGGCGAATATCCTCCCTCTCGAGAAGTTCGTCGACCAGAAAAGTTCTATGTGGCCTCGCGTTATCGTCCTATGAGATGAACTCAGGGCCCATTGCACACCAGAAAAGGCGAACATAGGGCTCCAATACATTTCCCCTATCCTCACACTTGTCACAGAGCTTCTGTCAAAGATGTCGAGAGATGTGCGGCCATCCAACATGATTCCTGCCCAGACCATTACACCGTCACCGCCATAATTGTTGATTTCGCGGACGTTGGAGGGTAGGAAGCGGGTCTCTGGCTTTCTCCATATGAAAGTACGGCGAGAATCGGTGTTCAGGTTAAAAGGGAATCGTTGGTGAACAGAACGGTCGCCCATTTAACCGTACTCCAATCACTATGCTGCTTGCACCGTATTAATCGGACTCTCCTGTATGTAGACGTGAGCGGAACGCAAACAGCTGGTCTTCTAACAAACAACACTCTCTCATTCAGTCTTTTGGAGACAGTCACTCTCGTTACACGGGTTCGTGTGGCTACGTAAAGTCTCGAGAGAGCTGAGAAGCTGTAGCCTCTCTGTTACGCCTCGCTAAAATGGACAAATAGCGATATTGAGAAGCTGTAGCCTCTCTGTTGCGCCTCGCTAAAATTTACAAATAGCGATCATCTCTCACCGTCGTCGCTCTTGGACGACCTTGCCCAGGCTTTCTCTCGATGGATCCAGTATCCTGGAATTGTTTCCATAGGTTATACATGACGCTGGGAGTTAAATTAAACTCTTTGCATATCTGGACTTGCGACTGGCCTGCCTCTAGCCTTTCCACAAATCCATCACCTCATTCCATCATCTAAACGTTGGTGGTTACTCATTTTTACTCTTCTGGTGTGAATTTAACCGATTGTTGCAAGATAACACCAAGAAATTCGCCGAGGTGTGCTAGCAAACACAATTCGTCTTACCCTTCACGCGCTTATAAGGTCTGTTTTTCTACTGACTCCGCCTACACACACGTATACGCTTACATATTTGCCGTACAAGATTTGCATTTTTATCTAGATGCAGTGGTTTTTCCTTCAGTTCAGTTCTTTTCATACAGTTCGATAAAATATACAATTTCTCTTAATTTATTTCACCAGTGCATGTTACGTATGGGGAATCACGAATACCCATGCGATTAGCCCGTTCGCCGGAATTTGAACCCAGGTCAAACTACCAGTGTTTATCGCTCAGCTGCTGGTGAGCCAGATTAGAACATTATCGTGCCAGTAGATAAAAATCCTCGGCTCAACATTTCGTGGCTTTCCCTTTAAATTTGCTAAGCAATACATGCTTGCATAATATTCTTCTTCAAGGACATGTTTCTTTCTTTAATGTCTGTAATGATATCTCTTGACTACTTGATCTCTTGATTATTACTGTCTGTAATGACAGATTACGGCCCTTATCTCTGATTGATAATGTTGATTACGGCTCTTTTGTTACTTTGTGCACTTTTGCCTCTCTTGGTGGCCCTCTTTCCACTTTCTCTATTTTGTGGATTCCCTATTTGATAGGCTTCATAATTTAGAATCATGATTTAACGTATTTTTAGCTTTTGGAAATTCATAAATTACTTGTGTGAAAATTCTTTGTATGTACCAAATGTAACGAAGTTATAAATTAAAAAATGTTACGCTCTAGTAAATGACAAAAGAATATCACTAAAAGGTATTTAAGGAGGGAAAACGAGCTTCGAATTATTTTTATTTATTTATTAGCTGACCCTTTAGAGCAAGTTGGGAATGCTGTCAAATATCGCAGATTTTGAAATTAAACACCTTGGTCAAGTTTGATTGTATGGAATTCAAATTTTTTGCGTTTTATTTCTTATAATAAGTATAGACGTTTCCTTAATAGTACGGTATAAAAATTCGTTTTTTTAAATTTTAATTATTTTTTTAGTCCCGAAGGACTATTACTTTCGTTTTGCGATTTTGCGTCGGAAACACAAAAACGGCGTATCACTTTTCAAATTGTTGCCACTAAATGTTATCGCTCTGTATTATAACTAAAGAAATTAAATAATGTAGAATCTGTATAAATGTATGTATATTTCTCCAAATGTGATAAAACCACGGTGATTAGAGCCATCTAGGTTTGAATAACGAACGTTTCCACCTGAATATGCGCATCTGGAAGCCGAAATATGGAATTTGTTTTACTATCTATTTCATATTTCGTAAAACTTTAACGAATTTTTGATGAGCAAACTCAAACGCTTTAAAAGCAAGCATCACGTTTTTAAATCGTTTCCATCCGTAGAGTGTTTAAATTGCTACACTCTACGGGTAGAAAACAAACCTTTTTATCTAAAGCTCGTGGAACTGTGTATCGGAAATTAGAAAGATATACTCATTTTAAAATTATTTTGAGAAGAACATGGGATTTAACAAATAAAGGTAACACACAAAATGTTAAATAAACGTCCCTTTGGACGTAATTTAAAATCTGAAACATTTCAGATTTTTTTTTATTTATTTAATATTTGCATCATTGAAAACGTGAATATTTAGGTCATTTAAAACATTTTTGTGTCCGGAGATAAATACTTACCGTCAACGATTGCAAAAACAAAGGCTGGGAAGAACTTTCGTAGATGCGATACATTCTCATCGGTAGTATTATTAAGTTGGATCATATATCTTTTTATCTTTCTAAAATAAATTACTTGGTAAATGTTCTGCTGAATAAGAAAGATCCGAATTGAATTATACTTCTAATAAATTACAATTTAATGAGACAACTAGCGATCATATTCTGTTTTGTATGCCTACAACATAATAATAATTCATTCTAAAACAAACTTTTACTTTCTGTCAGATAAAGAGGGATACATACAGAAACAAAATAAAAGATGAAAGAGAATGTTACCATACTACATATATTTAATTAGTTTAATTAAAAGATATAGCGCTTTTCCAAACCCATTGACATTTCTTAATTCCGCCGTGTACGTATGTAATGAGGTGATTAACTTCGGAAATTCCTCCTTTTCGTTTTGCCTTTTATAAACCCAAAATAAAAGAAATTCGAGAATGATAAATAATTTAAACGGAGGACCTTGGAAAAAAATGGCTTCCTAATTATGCATCTTTAGAAGACAATGAGGAAATTATGAAGTTCTGCTTGATTCTGGATGATTTGATACATAGCTCATTTGTGTGAAGTGGGAAATGAATATTTTTATCTCAATTCTTCAGGACCTCATTTTTTCCTCTTTTAACATCGCCGGTGGCAATAATTTTTGGAAAAGATAAAGTTTTTAAGAATCATTCGGCAACCGGCGTGCTTAAATTTCAGAAGAGAAGAGAGAGAAATTTTGAAATCGTTTATAATTTAGTTGATATTCTCATGATATTGATGGGATTTTTTGGAATTTTTATGTTTGCTTTTTTAATTTTATCTAATGAAATGCGAAATACAAAATTCATATTATATTAATATAAATAATCGCAGACATTTAATGTTATATAGAAGTTTAAAACACGGAGAAGTTATATAATTATTTTTATGATCATGCTTTTCTAAATATTTTCATCGTAAATTAAAGAAACTTTTTAATTTTCTGTATCTTTTGCATTTACTGAAACAATTATTCTTATTTTCTGCTCTCATTTTTAAGCTTAATTATGCAATTATTTATTGGTTGTACTATTTATTCGTAAAACGTAAAAGTTTCGATATTGATAAATACTCAAAATAGAAATAAAAAGAATATAAAAGAGGGGGAAATAAAGAAATATAAGGAAAGAAATAACTCATTTTCTTGCAATTGTTGGCTTTTGCTTTAATTTCTGCTTACTGGTTATAATTTTAACTAATAATTTTTTAAACGGTATAGAGAATTATTATTTTTGAATTCATTTCTGTATTTAATATTTTGAACACAATCTAATGAAGCTTCTTCAGTTTTCATATCTTTTACATATTCTGTTATGTGTAGGCTTAAAGAGCGTATTTTTTATTTCGTTCTGGAATGAAATAAATATTGTTTGTTTGTAAAATGAAATGTATTAAAATTATTGTGCCCAGGAATTTTTAGAATTATACTAAACATACTGTAGCAATAATACTGAACGCAAGTTGCGAAAATTTGCAGCGCTTTAGAGGTTAAATATAACCTTCTTTTTTAGCTTGTGGGGTTTTACCTTCTTTCACAGTTCAATCCTTGAAAACCCCAAACACTGGTAAGCGAATAATCGCTATAGTGTGTGAAGAGACACGCAAGACTCAATAAGGGTTAACTACCCTTTATTTCTCAAAATAAATATGACACAATCAGCTCTTAACTCGGAGCGTACAACACAGCCTCCACTTGGGCTTGAACTTAAATAGGTATAGCCGAAGCTATCAAGATTCTAAGTAGTTGGCCCTAAATCTTAATTAAGTCGGTGGAGCCAGTCACGGGCCTAAAGTACGGCCGAGCATAGCAATAGCTTAGAGAGACGTAGACAAAAGGCAAACGCGCGCTAGTCGGGAACTCCGGCTCTCTACAAAAGTCACTCGGGCTCTCTACAAAAGTCAGTGAAACATCGACTTAGCTACTATTCTTACTCATTTGCAATAGCAGCGTTTCTGAAAATACATTCTGGGAGGAAACTATAAGCTGAAGCTAGAATGGAATGATGCATAAACTTAAAATAACTGTTATAAAATTAGGATAAACTTTACAAACTAAAGCAATTAGTCCCACCTGTTGTTGAAGAAAAAGGCTCTGTTTAACCTTCGTAACTACAACCCTGCAAATTTATGCAAATTAAGCTGATTTTTATTGCTAAAATATGTTTAATATCGTTCTTCAACGTGTTCCTTTTGTTACAAAAAGAAAATTATTTTCTTACTGTGTAAGGTATATTTTAATTACTAGATTCCGTTTCATTTAAAATCTTTCCTGCACTTTTACTGTTTGTCTACTTTATTAGAATCTGTAAATTAAATGAGTTTAAATATCGAGGGAGAATGAGGGTTTAAGAGAGATGTTTCGAAATAAATTTGCGCTAAAAAATAATCAACAAACTCTAAAACAAAAGGTACGAATGCAATAAGGGAAATTAAAACACACAATTTACATATCAGGTAGAGGTTGCATCGTCGAATGCAAATAAGCAACCAAAATTACCATAAAACGCAATCCCGCAGTCACACCATAATGCTAAAGGGGTATGCTGGACCTATGCATCACTTCGCAAACAGCGATAGTTCCATATAATCATGATAGCCAAAGTGGAAAGCATGTGCCGAAGACACCATTTACACGATGAAATGCGTTGGAGGGCTGACGGGAGGTTACAATCAGATGCAAGACAATCCACTGTTGCGAGAGAGTTTCATCACTAGGCTGTAGATGGTTACCAAAGGGATCAAAACGTGGTAGAAGACATGGATCTGGCTGCCGGAGGATTACCACAGCGACAGATTATAGCTTCCTGTTGTTATGTGCAAGACGGCATAGATCCCTATTAGCATGACAGATGCGACGCCAAACTTTGTCGCGTCGATTCTAATCCCTCCCCCATCTCTGTCGCGTCGACTATATGAACTGTACGCGCGATGACCTATGGTTTGCAGACATGGGCAAAACCACTCCTTTAAGGGATCAAATCGAACCGTTCGCTCACCGAATTGAATCAGTTCTTTTTTATGATTCCCCGCTTCAATGAGTTTGATGAAAGCGTTCTAAACAGGAGTGGATCAAGAGCGGTGTGCAGAGATGGTGGAATAGCAGAAAGAATCGAACAAGGAGTGTGATCGGTGGAATCACCTCAATCAAACCGCTCACTCCGCGAACTGATTTCTTTCAACTGTAGTTTTGAGATTTCCTAAAAACACCTCCCTACATAGGACTAACAATAAAATTCTAAACCAAATGCTGAAAAAGTTGGAATATAATGAAAACTAAACTCAATTCTGTTGAAAATTACATTTATTTATTATTATAATTGGTACTTTTTCGCTAAAACAAAGCACAGTGTAAAAATAAATTTTTAAATTCGAGGCAAATCTCAAAGAACAGGGAATGGTCTGTTGACAATACCGGAATTTTCCTTTTTAATCTAATTTCACAAAATGATACCAAATATCACTCGAGGTTCTTCCATGTGGTAGGGTCGACATTTTGTTCTGCAACCTTGAAAAAATACATTAGATGGAAAAATTTATGTTTATAAACATATACTAATTCTAAAGAACATGGATAAAATATTTACTTCTCTTGACTACAAAACGTTAGTAAAATAAGTAAATAAATAGAAATATGATTTATTACATATTTTACATAAATGTTATAATAATACTGTATAAAAATGGTAATACATAATATACATAGCTATACTATGACATAGTATTCAAAGAATCGAAATAAAACTCAGAGGAGCAACTCCGAGGAAGCGAAAAGAGAAAATAATCAAGACTCCTAGATCTGCGGTTAGAGAATTAGCTTTGGAGCGATGAAGAAAGCAAGTAATAAAAGCTCCGTAAGAATCATATCTGCGGCTAGCGTCAGAACGATGAAAAGAGCGAATAATCAAAACTCCAAAGGAGCAATATATGCGACTACAGAAGGAGCGCCGAAGCGATGACAGCCGGGAGTCCGTGGAGGAAACTGAGTATCTACAGTCTACGGACTTCAAGTACATCTTTGCACTGTCGGATGGGGGAAAAAACTCAACCCATTTGCAGACAGAGGTGGTCAGTTTTGCTTGTGTCGACTTATCTAATGCGATCATTACAAAGTGATTATGTGACCATTACAGAGAAGGAGGCTTACTTATATGTACTAGAATAGCAATGAATGGTCGCATCGACCTCTACATGATGCCTAGTGGTTCATCACAATGATGTTTCATGTGATTTGATACCACACGAAAGTCTATACCTCTGGTTTCTCTTCATCATACGACTCTTTTGCGTTCTTTTATCGCTGTAATGGGTACGATACGCTAGCTCGCATAGATCATGAGTGATGCGGAGTTACTTGGAGAGTGAAGCCATTCCACATTTGCCGTGACCTGTTAGATGTTGGGTTACTTTAACGCATATCCATTAAAACGTTTTTGTTTAATTCCATGTTTTGCCTTTGTTGCTTATTTTTGAAACACAAGTGTACTAGCCTCTCTTAGTGAAACTCCTTTGAAGGAGCTGGTGAATTTGTCTTCGACTGAAATTACATTAAAAATTGCGTTATAGCAAATCAAGTCTATTAGGATTTTAAAATTTTAACTTTGATTCATTATCTTCAAGATGTATAAGATGTTTTTGTTAACGTTTAAGTTGTTGTAATTTCGTGTGGGGAGTTTAAATAATTCTTCTAGGTGTTTTACGTTGCCGTAATAGTTCCGGTAATGAAATATGTAAGCAATGTATAGTATTTTGAAGTTCGGGGAAATAGCCCCTGCTATTCCATTGCAGATAACGAGAACCAGGTGCAATAATAATTAGTGGGGTTTCCGTGAAGAAAATTTAAATTTCATCTGTCCTAAAGATTACAAAATGTCACATTAAAATGCTGTTCACTCTTGCAGGAGAAGATATTGGGTGAGTACGCATTCCTTTCTTATAGTCGTGGTTCATGATTTTGAACTGAAACCATAGTGCCTTGTTGATGCTTATATTGTAATAAAAACTGTGAACTCTTTTTAGAAATGCATTTTTGAATGGTTGTGATTTTTAAACCAGTAGGTAATATAGGAGACTAATAAACTAAAGAGCGCTGGCTGGTCTTCTAAAAGTATTTCTAAAATTTTTGTATTTTGTAGATATTTGTTTCCACAGCATGTCCCCTTATGGTGAAGATGTAAAAAAAGCAATTAAATTAAGAATGAGCAAATTTAAGTTTAAACGTATATACAGTTTTATATGACTTAAAGCACTTTTGTTTCTGAGATCCGTCCACTATTTAGAGAAAGCTGCAAATTAATTTAAAAAACGCAAAGCATGTTAAACGTGCAAGATCAGGTTCAGCGAGTATTTACTTTGTACAACGGTGCTTGTGTCTCTGAAGTACTGCGTTGCATCGAACTGAACACGTGAAGATGAGTTATAATAATTTAACTCCCATTTATGGATGAGGAATTTCAAATTAACTTGTTACGGAATCAGTTGAGAAATGTATATTTAAAGACTACTAAATATTTCTACCAGGAAATATCCTGTATCCTTGCCGGAATTTGAACTTCCATTTAAAGGGTGACTGTGGAAAAGTACAAGACTTATTCGACCAAATTCCATCAGCAACGGTTTATCATTAATCACATTTTAGTTCGAGAGCCACTGCAGATTTTGTTTTCATTTTGGAGCTAGAAAATATGAAAAAATCAATTGTGCTCTTGCCAAGATTCATACAGCAAATCTATGTGTATTGGCCGAATGTGCTAACCGCTTATAGCACTAGTGCACGCACGAGACAATGGGCTAACTCCCTTAAACATTAGGTAAATAATTTTTTTAGTATAAATAAATAATATTTTTAGTAGACTTACTCAAATTTTTGTAAATAGTAATTTCGATTATTTTAGTTATAAATGTTATTGTATATCTGCAAGCTCTGAAATTTTCATCCTGAAGTTGGCTTCGGTTTATGGGAGTATAAGCTTTGGCAGGTCATAATTTATTAGTCTCCTCTGGCAGGTAACTATCACCTACGGCAGTGATAACTTATTAGTCCCCAGAAATCTCGTTTTAAGCAGCTAGAGTATTCGAAATTCAGCACGGAATCGAGTACACAGGATCGAAAGCCTCTCCGCCAACACACAATAGATAGGAGCTTCAAATACGAATTTCGATGCTATGTTGCTTTCTATCCTACAATGTGAGTCGTATACAGGTACCCTAAATAATAATAATTTAGTCAGATTCTTGCTAGCAATTTCTTCTACTAATTATGAATCTTGTCTCTGCTCCACTAATATGGATCGTAAGCCATGTACATCGTAAACCAATGCCGATCTTACTCAGTGTCGATACTGTGCCGATGTCGATCTATTACTATGTTGATCTTGTGCAGTTATCGATTCTACGAAATGTCTATCTTGGTTGCGTATCGATCCTACGCAGTGTCAATTTTACGATGATATTGATTCTTTTCCACGTTGATGTTACCCAGATTTCAATTCTACGTTGTTTCGGTTCTATGCCAATGTCGATTCTAGGCCGCATCGATGCTGTGGCGATGCTGATCGTGCGTTCCGTACGTGGTTTTGATCGTATGCCTGTGACGACTCTGTGTGCAGGTGAATAAATGTGCATGAATTCTGTAAATGAATATTACGTCATTTTTAAAATTTAATTTTTAAAGTTCCCATCGATATGGTAGTAATTAGATTCAATCGAAAACCGATATCGATTCTACGGCGAGCCGATTCTTCAGAAAGTCCATCTTACACAGTGTCAAGCTTCTATAACATCGATTGATTCTATGTATTGTCGGTACCATGAATGAAAATTGTCTGATTAGTTAAGCCGTTAGAGTATTCGCAAACTGTAAGACCAAACCTTACACTCTACATATACAAATCAGTAACTTACTTAATCCTTCCTTATATGGATGAGAACAGCCTTTAAGTCCTATAAAATTTGAGAGAAACTGATTCTTTTCAAACTCACAACTTCTATAAATATAAAATTTGATTTTTTTTTACAATTTTCAAAGCTAAATATTTACGAACCAGAGACTGCACAAGATTGAAATGTTGCAATAATGAATGCGAGGATTAATTGCAGATTTGTCACCTGCAGAAATCTCACAAGCGTACGATCGGTAATGCCTAGGGATGTACATAGGAATACTGTTGAAATATCGACTAATACTGCAAATAATCGGCAAAGGCATAACGCCGAGAAGGATCCATATAAGCATAGAATGTAATGTAGAATTGCCTTTGACATAGAATCGACATAGATTTGACGCCTATGGCATCGGCTTAAAATCGACGCTGGCATAGGATCGTTATCGACATAGAATCGATATTGGCATAGAATTGATAAGGCATAGGATGAATATTGGGGGAGGATGGGCTCCGACATATGACTGATATTGGTACAGCGCGGATATGATATGTAATGAGCTGACGAATTTTGTAACAAATGTGACATTATATTCGAGATAAGAAAACGTTTATTTAATTGGCATCATTTCGCCCCAAGATTTGCGCATTCAATAATTCATGCAGATTTGAGTAGGAAGCAGTTTTACTACAAAGGAATATCTCACAATTACATGTGAGAGTTTTGATATTAAAGCAAACTGCATGCCGTTAAAATTATCTCTTCGTGAATAACAGCTGCCTCACAAAAATCCCAAAATAGATTTAGTAGATAAGTTAAGAATTTTAACTCACTGTCAGTTACCCTTAGTCAAACTCCTAGCCCTTGCTGAAAATTAGATATTGTATTCAGAAGCAATTTAAAGGAAAACTACAGGTGGTGTGATTACAACCAGATCCAGGTGATTGATAGTTTTGTAATGTGAGATTTTTTAATTCAACCTTCATAAGTGATGAGGTACCATAAAGTTGATCTGTGTCTGTTTGTTTGAAGAATCAAATTATTCTAGTGCTTATAACTCATCCACAGAATCAAAGGAACACTTAGTAAACTTGTAATTGAGCAGTTTAGTTTAAGCTCAGACAGGTGGTACAGAATAAGCTGAAGATTTGGTTTGATCGTATTATTCGGCATAACATAGAAATGATCTAGAATTGACACCGCAATAAAATCGATAGGCGTAGTATCGACACCGACATGAGACAGACACTAGTATAACGTAGATAAGGTATATAATTAGCTGCAGACTATACTAACAAGAAGGGGAAAATTTGGTTTGATCGTACTATCCGACATAACATTGACATCACCATAAAACTGACGCGAAGTAAGATCGACAACAATTTAGTATTCTATACCGTAGATAAGGTATATAATTAAAAAAAGAATTCGATAACAGGAAGGCAAAAATTTGGTTTGATCATATTAGGCCGCATAATCGACATGGGATAAGATCGACACCATCATAAGATTGACAGGACATAGTATCGACGCTAATATAGAAGAGACATTGGTGTAACGTTGATAAGCTCTGTAATTAGCGGAAGAATTTGCTAACAAGAAGGAGAAAAATTTAGCTTGATCGTATTAGTTGACATAACATCGGCGCTACGTAAAACTGACACCACCATAAGATCGAGGTCGTATAGGATCGACAATGACATAGAACTGACATTGATATAGAGTAGAAAAGATGTATAATGAGAGAAAGAATCTGATAATAAGACGAGAAAATTCTATTTGATCATATTATACGTCATAGCACCGACACAGCATTGTATCGACACTGACGTAGAATCAACATCAACGTCAGGAGAAAATTAATTAAATTATATTTTGTTTAAAGTACCCGCATAGGAGTGATATTGGTGCACGATCGACATCGACGTATGAACATCATTAGTATAACATCGAAGCCGATTTGTTGTGTCGATCATGTGCCAACAAAAGCTGTAAGTTCTATATAGTGTTGATCCTGAATTACTTTGTAGAATTACGTACTGAGGAATAGTTATAGAAATTGCTTGTGGTGCAAATGCATAAGCAAATATGGTAACGATGAAGTAAACTTTAATAAAAATAAAAAAGTGCACATTTCCTACAAATGGAAAATGCGTATCTGCAGGAAAATATACAAAATGACTTCATTATTTAGCAGCGTAAGAATACTCAATGTAAATTACCTTTCATTTCACCACATATTTCGAATACTTTTTTGTAATTTTTTAAAAAGAAAAATTCTAAGAACAAAACACAATGCTTTCTAAAGCTGGTTTTCTTTCTTACAATTAAAAGTCGTTACAGACATTGTCGTTACAATCGTTACTTAACCTTCGCTATTATAATTATCTCATTTTGTAACGCGGACAACGAACTGTTGAATAACTTCACTTTTCTATTGATAAAATTTATCTAAGAGGGTAATTCTATTCATTTTTATCAAACACTTGTTAGACTAAGAAAATATGATGATGCTGACCGAGATCTGAATTAATAAAATTTTGGACTTTAAGATGTTTAGCATTTTGAAAGTTAAGTTTTTAATATTTTAAAAACTATATCTTTCGCTATCTTTTTTTTCTTAATTTTATTTGATAGAAGTCACCTGTTAAGGTATACGTAAGTAACTTAATTTTTTAAAAAAGTATTTTTTCAGCTGCATTACTTTTAGTACTATTTTAAGAATTTTCAATGATCTGAGCCTCGTTTTTGAAAACTATTAAAGTGCATTAGTGGCCAAATCATTAAGACCGCTGAGAACTAAAATTTCGATCTGGCTTCAGATTTAAGTCAGTAGGCTGGCTGGCTGGATGTTTTCATGGCTTTGCTCATATATAAAATAAGAACCTAGTCTGTAAAGACATTAAGTTATTTCAAAGCAGTATGAAATGAAAAATGAGCAATGCCTTCGCCAGGACTCGAACCACAGACCTCTCGAATACGCGCCGAGCGTGCTGACCACTACACCACGAAGGCATGCTAAGAAGCCGAGACAATACCTTATATACCCCTCCTTTTAAAGGGCGACTGAGGATTAGCGGACTCAATCGCCAAACCCTGGGTGGTGGAGAATCATCGTCCACCACCTTTTAGTTTGGGCGCCACTGTAGAGACATTAGGTATTTTTTGAAAGCAGGGAAGATGAAAAATGAGCAATGCCCTCGCCGTGACTCGAATACGCGCCAAGCGTGTTGACTACAACACCACGAAGGCATGCTAAGAAGGCGGGGAGAAATACCTTATATTTTCCCCCTTTTAAAAGGCGACTGGGGATTAGGAGACCCAATCGCCAAATCCTGGTGGGGGAAAATCAGATTTCCTCTTTGGAATAATTTTAATTATGTGTGTCAAAAAGTGCAGTGTTGCTTCTTTTTAATTAGCAAATTGTTGAAATTGGGAATTTTAAATCAACGAAGATGTCTGAGAATTTTCCAGATAAACATGGTTGGGTTCTTCTTCATTAAGCCCACCAGCGGCCGAATGGTAAAGTCGCTGAGCGCTGGTAGTTTAGTCTGACGCTCGAATCTCTCGAATGGGCTGGCTGCATAGGCGTTTTCGTGGTTTACTCCAAGTGTAACATGTATACAAACCAGTTTCCTGAGAAAGTTCTTCACGAAGGCATCTTCCTCTTAGGCAGATAGTCCTCAAAGCTGTGCCATAATCACATAATACAAACCAAACCATCTTTTACTCTATGTTATGCGGAATTCACTTTGGCCTCCTTTCCTTATTGAGATATAATAATATATATATAATTCTTATTGAGCTTTTGCCTACTCTTACGAATTTCGCACTATAGAATCATCTGCGGATTTCTTATGTTACGAAATATTGCAATAGGTGGTTTGAAATATTTTAATGCGCGTTACAAATGGTGTAATGTTATTTGTTATAAACATCAATTATTATAATAATTTTTTATTTTAAATTAAGAGTAGAAATTAAAGGATCTTCTAGAGGATGATAATTGGGTTCTTCTCACTGAAATCATCACGAAATACTTTTGCCATAGCGGCTTCTTGATTTTTGGCCATTTTTCACAATGGAATTTCTAGGTAATTCTTCTTTTTGGGAAACTGCAATGGGAATTTGAAATACTTTAGTACAACACGTGTATACACTTAGTACACACTTATTTGTCATTAACTTGTATATAAATTATTATATTACATTTTAATTTTGAATTAAGAACAGAAATTTAGGAATCGTACAGAGGAGGATAATTTTTTTTAACCTTCAAATCAAGAAAAATTAACTTTTATCCTAGGTTACAGATTTCTGGTCCACTTTGCGAGTTTCCCATAAAGAATATCTGGAGATTTCTTCATTTGATAAAACTATTATGAATAATTTGAAATATTTTTATTGCCTATATTAAAAAGCGTAATGTTACTGGTTATTAACCTGTATAATACTGTAACTGCTAATTTAAAACTAAAAGGAGAATCTGGGAATCGTTCAGAAAAGGATCATTGGGTTCTTCTCATGTAAGTTATAGAGTCTCGTATTCCTTGGTAACATAAACTAACGAGCTCTAGAAAAACTGTAGAGGAAATACCTTCTGCTCTTAAGATGCAGACAAAGTCAGAAGAAGGGGGGTAAATAACCCTTCATTCACCCACAAAATGATTTCACAGACGACCCAACTTGGTTTTACATAAGCCAGCATTTCTGGCTGAACTTGAACAAGTAATGTTGAACTTAAAATAAAATGTAATTAAACCAGCCTAACGGCTCACAGATTAATTTAACTCGCAGAAAAGCTGTGGCTCGTAGAAGGCGGAGGAACAAGCTTGTTGGCTAGAATCACTCAACAGCACAGAATCAAATCGCTCGTAAGCCAACGTGGTCTTAAAGCAAGCATAACACGCTCTAAAATCAACTTCCGAAAGCTTCGCTTAAATAGCACGTCTTTCTCCCTTAATTTGAGTATAAACGCGCTACCTGATTTGCATTCTGGCAGGAAAGCATGAGTGAAAAGGAGCGACAGGAAAGTTGCTTTAACTAAAAATTAGCTATTAGTCAAACAAATAAATAAATCCTCACAAAGTCGCGACGAATTTAATTTGAAGTAGATGGCTTGTTGATTCTTTGCCCATTTTTTTGCGTTTCGCATAATAAATTTCCTGGAAATTTCTTATACTATGAAAACTATTATGGATGGTTTGAAATTTTTCATTACAAGTAGCAAGAAATGTAATGCTCATTTTTACAAACTTATATATAAATTAAATATCGTAACTGTTAATTTTAAGCTAAGAGAAGTAATCTGGGAGTTTTCCAGAGGAGAATAAATGGTTTTTCTCTTTTAGGTCATGCGGAGCTTGTTTTGGTCTGGATGGTTTGCTATTTTTTTCTCTCCTGGTGATATTAATTTACTTGGATGGGGGAGGTTTAATTCCAGTTACAATAAAACCAATGATGGCCCCAATGATCCGGCATAATTTATCGCTATATCCGATAGGATTTGAATCTAACTAGGCTTTGAGCATATCATTCGGAAATAATAGGAAGCGTTCGGCATTTATTTCAGGGCCAGTTGTATTAAAACTGAATATCATGTGGCGAAATTCTATTGAAAGCAAGATTTCGAAAAAAGTACGTAAAAAGCAAGAGTTCGAAAGGCATATATAATGACTAACCAACTCAGATCTGCAGTTTTCACTCAGAACTGTATTACTTAGAAACATTCTCTACGCACAGTGAGTTGAAAAAGCTAATTATGAGATAATTGTGGAAAACCCACTACTAGCAAAAGAAATGAAGGTAACGAAAACGATGATTTAACTAATGTTATTATTTTGTGTTAGGCTGCCAGTTTAGATAAACACACTAGATAGTTTGGTAAGGCTCGTGAAGCATTAATTATATTTGTGGAATTTCTAGAGTATAATAACCGCAAACAGTGGAGAAGTAATGAATATAGTTAGATTTGAAACCATAAATTTATTAAAACAATGAATTATGCGTATTCCTGTAATTTATCTTCAAACGTGTTTGCAGTCATTAATTGTATCGCTTAGTAACATTATATAAACTTCCCTTTAAAGCTTTGCATGCTTACAGTAAGTTGAATTACGTTTACAAAATTGTTTTTGCTGAATTACCTTGATACAGCCAATATGTTTGATAACTGGATATTACCAAAGTCCCAAAATTGCCAGATTTTTAAACGTTTATTGTTCTTCTTTACCTGTGGTCTTTCTTTACTTTAAGGTCTTTCCAATCCAAACTCATAGAAATTAGCTTCGCAGAATACAGCTCTGACATTTCATTTTATGTATAACTAACAGAGCACGTTTATTTTGAGACTGTTCTCTATACCTTGTAGAGTCATTAGGTTATTCTGAAGCAGGAGATGTGAAAAATGTGCAATGTCCTCGTCAGGACTCTAACCTGGACCTCTCGAATACGTGCCGAGTGTGCTACCTTTACACCACGAAGCCATGCTGGAAGGAGGGAGAAAATACGCTACGTACTCCTCCTTTGAAAGGGCGCTTGCGGATTATGGAACCCAATCGCCCTTCAAATCCTGATGGTGACAAATTATTATCCACCCCCTTTTAATTCGGGTTCATTTTTAGAGTCTTTAGACTATTTTGAAGCAGGAGAGGTGAAAAATGTACAGTGTCCTTTCCAGGACTCGAACCTGGACCTCTCGAATACTCGCCGAGTGTGCAACCATTACACCAAGAAGGCATGCTTTAAGGAAGGGAAAATACCTAATAACATCATACAGTTGCTTACACGCTGAGTCCAGAGGATTATGACAATCCTGAGTCCAGAGGATTATGACAATCCTGAGTCCAGAGGATTACAGGACAAATGACGTAGTTTAAACAGAGAAGAAGAATCATAACTTCGTCAGTTGTTGTAGAAACTTGACATTTGTTATTTCTGCTGCCCGATTATTTATGGATGGTTAGTTGAATGTAGTAAGGCACACTAGGTCTATCTGCCTAAGGGAAGGGATGTCTTCTGGAAAATATACTGAAGGAAACCGGCTCATATTCACGTTACACATTGGAAAAACTACAAAAAAAAAACAATTAACCAACACATTGGCTTGAATTCCAACCCAGGGCGAACTACTTTGCCAGCGTTGAAGAAACAAAAGTTTTAAGTTCACTTTAACATTGTATGTTGTATATTGCATTTACAGTCAACATTAAGCTAAAGGCGAAAACTCGCCGACACACAGAGGTAACTTCTAAGGTGAGCAGTGAGTAGAAGCAAGTAATTAGGTGGATAATATTCTTAGACGTTGCAGAGTTTCTGGGAATTTCCTCTTCTTTTTAGTTTTACCTCTTCTTTCCTAGTCTTTTGTTCTCATCAGAATTTTATGACTCCTAAATCTCAGATTATAACGCTAAACCTAATTTGATTTCAGAATTACGCCTTTATCTATCCTTTTTAGACTAAAACTGAAATATCGATCTTATCTTTAATGTAAAAGAACAAGCACTGGTGTAAAAATTCGATGATGCAGAAGGTTCAGGATTTCGATAATGCAGAATTATCGGATTAACAGTATAATGCGGTAATAACAATTTTGTAAATATAAGTTAAGATGTTGTAAGAAAACAAAAGTTTAAACGAAACTTTATTTAGAATAATTCTACGTATACATTTCATAGAGTCTTACAGACATTTCTAAGCAAGTAACAAGTATATATAATGTAACAAGGTAACATTATCTATACTTTGTCTAAGATTTGAACTCTGAACCATCCGAGCCGGACGTGCTTCCAATTACCCATGAAGGCACGTGGTGAAGCAGAAAGAATTCCCTAGCAATTTAATGACGAAAAACATATTAGATATACTCTATAGGAATAGGCATATTTTATTATGCTTAATCAATTTTTATTTTAGAGTCTATTGTATTGGTGCCGCAGAAATTGTTTTCAGTTGTACCTCCACTTTGTTGTCAGAAAACAATCGTTAAGAATATGAAGATTTTTCAAGTGTTCAGTACTTTGCGTTTATTATGTTTTGTAAATTGCATACCCAAGCATTAATCTTCCTTAATCCATTCAGCAAATTTATTTTCATAAAATGAGACTAAAGCATTATACGAATTCAACAAATGCCTCAGAATGATTAACCATTAATATTATCTCTATTTTTGCTTTCTTTTTCTTTTAGAGAATTTCATGGCATAACATTTAACCATAACAATGCTACTCTTGAACTGCTGCACTCTTCAAATTAATCAGGAATGACACGCTTATAGCCTCGCCGTATCGGATTTAGCATGTTGAATTGTCAGATATGCCGGCCCAATAAATGCCGATTTTTGCCTCCAATTGTCAGGATTTCACTGTAGTTTAATACGGGAAGAATAAAACCAAACTAAACATTCATTGCTTCTAGACTTTTTAAATTACATCTTAAAATACTTCGATTGTTCAGTAATGATTTGGGCTAAATGAGTAAAGTGGCAGAACATACTTTATTTGCTTTAAGTTATTTGAATATGACAAGGCACACTAGGGCAATCTGCTGTAATAAGAGAGAGGATGTCTTCGTGGAGGACTTTCTGGGGGAAATTAGTTCGTATTTCCCTTACGCATGGGATAACCACAAAAGCGAACATACAACAAGCTTGTTTGCCCGGGGCCGAACCTAGGTATTCAGAGGTCTTAACCACAAGCCTGCTGGTGAGGCTTGGTGTTATAAAAAAACTAATGAAACATATAACGAAATGAGAATAGTGACATGAAGAAAGGAGCACAATGCCATAAATTAACCTGTTGGAGAGAGTGAAATTTAAAAGAAAACAGCCATTCATATACAATGCATGTAATGCAAGGAGTATACACACTCACATATATATCATTCCGATTGACAAAGGCATTCATACAAACCATTATAGGTGAGCGGAACCATAGGTGTTACTTAGAAAGATAACTCTCTCTTCTAAATGAAGCTTTTGTTTGCTATTTAAAACCTGCTTAATTTATATATCTGGTGAAGCTGACAAAAGAAACAGAAATATAGAGCAAATTTAACATAAATATGACGTATTAGTTCAAGTAAACTTGAACAGGATATCTTGATACTTCCAAAAACTGAAATTGTATCGTGTTCTGACTAATGTCACATATATTTATTCTCGGTCTATTATGTCACTGTGTTCAAAGACTAGTTTGGACTTGCGTTGACAGATTTTAAGTTAAAAAGTTACGCCATGTATTCTACCTATTAAATAGCCTGTCGGAAAAAATATATAAATTATTGCCAAAATGAAAACAAATAACATTTCTTCAATATGCTGTTCTCAGAGCAAAAGAATCTTTTGTTTGTAACAAAAGTTCTTTCTAAAGGTGATTGATGTTCTTTTAAGGCATTTTGTTAAAAGAGGAGCGAGTTTTGCAAAAATGAATAGATTTTGCGTTTTGAAAGCCCCTCAAAAAAACACTTCTTGAAACATCCTACCACATGAAGCTTAATAATGTGGCGTGAGGACACAATAGATGTGCTTTGTTATGATATGCAAATAAATGATTTTTCCGCAACATGGGGTCAGATAGATTGATACAAACCTGGGAAAGGAACAAAAGTTAGATAACAGTATAATTTGAAGTACTGGAAGTGTTTTTTCGTCTATGTATGTCTTCATCTTTCACTTCATTTGTATGTTTTCCGAAGAAGTCTGGCATCAAATAATCATGAAATATTCTTAGACCTTTTTCCTTAGATTTATTTCTATATAACATCATATATATCCATATATAAAAAAGCAGATTTAACTAAATCTTTTATAATGTTTTCGTTAAGAGAATATTGCATTTCCTCGTTGCGCGCTCTCGAAATGTGAGTAGAAAGCACGTCAAGTTAGATAGCTGAAGATCCTTGGCTCGAATCCCAGTTCCATTATTTTAGTATTACGTTATTCAACATTTTAATTCATGGAGTCGAACTAAAATGAAGCTCACCATCTCGATTTGGTGAACATGGTTTGCTGCTCCTCCCCACTCTTTCTTTAAATGGAAGACAATGTAAGGAAATGCACTACTGCATTTCCTTACATTCTCTCCCATTTAGGGAAATTACATTCCTCCTCCCTCGAGCGCACGCTCAAGGTGTAAATGGCTCAACTTGCAAGTCTGTTGTTCAAATTCCGGCGAAGGTATATTTGATTACAGATATTTGCTTCTGTGAAATATCTGAGATAATCTGTCTACGAGGTGAAACTTTTGGGCATTTGTTCGACCTGGAATAAAACCTCACAAATGCCGTCGCGCTCTCTCAAATAACAATAAAAGAAATTTGTCGCCTTATAATGTGCCCTAAGTATGCAAAAGCTCAGGTCAAAAGACGCGGTCCTTGTCTCTCGGCCAGGAAAAAAAAAAGTTGGACTTGACTTGCTAATGTTCAGATTGCGAGGATAAATAATACATATGAAAGTTAAACTCATCAACCACTGAGCACAGCACACAGACTGAAAACATTACAGCGCATTTGATGTTAATTGTCAATGTTCTGTCATTTCCCTTTGATTCTCGCTCGCTATTTAAACACGCTTAATTTGCATTTGTGATATTTTTGCCGAAACACAGCAATGCAGGAAGAATTTAACATAAGAAAGTAATGCGTAAATTAAAATAAACCTTAAAAACATGTAAAAACAAATTTTTGCCTCCTTTCGTGCGTGTTCTGTTCGTGTAACTAGAGCAAGTACGGCTAGCAGTCAGAAGATCCATCGTTCGAAACTCGAGGAGGACACGGTTGATTCTTCACACTTCTGGCTCTGAATTCTTAAAAGCTGCACGGTGGCTTCCGACTAAAATATGGCGAATGATCACAACTTAGATTTAGTCGACTAGGTGTCACTCGTGTATTCCCAGTAGCTATTTAAATTGGGGAGAACTTAAAAAATACCTTCTTGTATATCTTCGTCTTTATCTCTACGTACAAAAGTCTTTGCCTGGCCTTTGTTTATTCAACCATTGGACGTAGATACTCCCAATTATAAAAATATTTTTAAATGACGTAAAGATTCATGGTTTGGAAATTTGTAATTCAAAGAAAACCATAATTATTCGTAATTTTATAAAAATTACGAAATCCGACCTTTTTTTTTTTACATATTTCCGTTCCATATAGTTACATTTAGGAAAATTTTATACTCGTTGTAAAAAGTAAAACACAACCGTGAGTCCTGTAAAACAAAATTTATTAAGATATTGGATATTTAAGTCGGAGATGATAGTCAAGAACCGTACACAAATTGAACAGTGGTACGTATACCTAAAAATAAAATGCCATTTTTCTTGAAAGTTTTCTGGCATTAAAAGATTAAGTCACGGACATTTTTATGCAGAGTAACGTGAAAAGTATTGACCAGTATACACTTTTTTTTTTCAAAATGGAGATATTATTCACAGCGTTTTATAAAATTCATGTTCTAGAAAACACTGGCAGGCTTCAATATAGGCACGTAACCAATCATAATATTATTTGCATTCATTAAAAAGGAAAACTATTTGTACTTTAATGAATTTTTGGTACGATTACCAAATTATGATTCTAAAGTAATAAAACTTCATGAAATTTAGACTCTTAAAACTTACAAATCCCATGTGAGAAATTTCTTTCCGCATACTTAACAAAATTATAAATTAAAGATACAACCAAATCGCAAAAGAATACCACTGAATCATACTTAAGAACGGAAAAATTAGCCTCGAGTTATTCTAATTTATTTATTAACGGAATTCTGTAAATTGGAAATGGCGTCAAAATTCGGGAATTTTGGAATTAAAATTGTCGGTCTACTAATTTCGTGCGATAATCAAACTTTTTGCGTTGTAATTTTTTAAAAATGAGCATTTGAGCGTCTGTAATTTTTTTAGAACTGATATCTTGAAATTTGAAAATGTTACAACATGAATATTTTGCGCTATCTAAAACATTTTTTTCCAAATGAAAGTATATGTCTACTACCAACAGTAGCGAAAATAAAGGCCGGGTAAGTACTTCTGTGAACACGAAGGGACTGTATACATATATAGATATAAAATTAATATAACTTTTTAATATGTGTGCATTACAACACTGATATATATTGTAATATGTAAATAGATATATTGATAATATAAATATAGAAAGGTGTTCTGTATGCTTTATATAAATATTATGTTTCTATACATTAATTTCGTCTTTGTGTATATCTTTCCGTACATTTGCATATGATATAGCTTCATCTTTCGTCGTGCGAGTATTCATGCGTTCGTAAGGGTAGAACGTCCGGCTGCAGTCGGAAGATCCGACAGGTTGACTTCTCAAAAACCCTATCTCTCAACTATACAATATGCATAAACAAATATTGTGTCATCTGCATTTTAAAATAGAAAATCTTTTATCACTCTTTTCGCCCAGCTGCTATATGTAAGCTGTCGCCGCAGCTTCACTAGATTAATTAATCAACGAAATCATATTATTTTATAGTAACATTATTGGCTGTTTAATCTAGAATAATTTTGAAACAAAGATTGAGTTTTGAATTAGTAGCGAATCGAACATTAGTAAAAATCGTCTGCTGTCGAACAAAACATGATATTGTATTTCCCTAACAAAAGAGAGACGTTTTAACTGCAACGCAAACAGTTTATGCAAAGCAAGTAAAAGTGGGCACAACTTCATATAAATCTAAATTTTATCCGCAGCTGTTTCCACTTCAAAACGATAATAAGCGTAACATCAATAAAGCAGTTAGTCTTAGAACTAATAGAGATTTAAGGGCTAATAGCGTGCTTTCGCACAAAATGCTAATTACAGCTCTGCTGTTTCAGTAAACCGTGTAAAGGCAATGGTAGGAAGAATTCTGTAAAGCCAAAGTAATCACATTTATTATAATTATAATATTTAAGCGAGAACTTATTTCAGTAATTACAGCTTAATTATTAATTTATATCCTTTACGAAATTCAGTTTAGATCCTTTATGAATGATCAATTTATATCCTTTATGAAATTCAGTTTGTCATAAAATTAGTAACTTCGCTGAGGTTATTCGAAAGTGTTTACATAAGGATAATTTCTTCCCGAGTCTTTTGCAAAATAATGAGCATCTGGCTTCGTTTCAGTAGACATTTATTTATCTTTAAATCTGCTGAGTAAAATTATGTGCAAAATTATGTTTATCAGAATTTATTAAAGAACTGCGTATTTGGTAGCTGACGAGGTTTATAAAACATGCTTAGTTTTAATCTGATTACACCGTTCGCTTTCTCATAAGAAATGATTTATCATTTAATTAATTAATTTAAACATTTCTAAGTCTTAAAATACGTTTTGTAATCTGAGTTTAAATTAAATTACATTAAATTAAATGTAATTATATGAACTTTATAAACTTCATTTTAAATGCTCTGCGCTTTTAACTCCAACTTGTTAACTTTACGTAAACTGAATTAGTGACTATAAACTACCGCTGTGGAAAAGTATGTAAATATTGTAAAGTTGTAAGGAATTATAGCCTTTCTCCGTGTGTTATATTTGCAGGTAGTTATTGTTTTGTTTATTGTGTGTTTTAAATTGTATAATAAATTGGCTACCTCTTCCTGCTCATCCGAAATAATTATTTAAAGAAATACGTACGAACAGATAAACTCGCAATGGCTTGAAACGGTGTTATCAAAATATACTGCCGAAATGCTTATGCGGCAAAACATAGAAAGCAACCAACTACTTCAAACGTATTCTACGAATGTACGAACCGAATGATAGTTTTGTTGAACATCAAACTGTAATAAGATTACTAATTGTTCTTGAAATTGTTGACGTTCACCTTGGAGTTTATACACACTAACAGTTTTTCAGAGCTGCATGAAGAGTGAATAAGCAAAACGGTGCCTTTCACGGCATGAAGTACAGGGAAAAATTGCGTCTTTAAGATAAAAGTGGCTAAACATGATCGTATAACTCATAACTATGGTGAATTTTAGGCATATTAGTACATTTGGTTCGGTATAAATTCTATAATCTGAATTTAAATGGCATCTTTCTCCAAACTGATTTTTGGAAAAGCTTTCTCCACTTGAAAATCGGTCCCTTAAAATATTCTTATCTCTTTTCTGTGATGCTCGTTTTGCTTTAAATTGTTTTCTAGTGGCATGTGCTAAAAGCAGTTCGATTGTGCGAGTTCTTTTCTAATCATGGCCTTTTTTTGAGATGTAGCATGATAAATATGCTTGAAAAATCTTGTAATTATTCTTCTAAAACTTTTGTTTATTACAATATTCTAAAAAATAGTACAATTACAAGAAAACGAAGCTTATTTTAGTACTCTGACAAAAATTCTCCCACGTCAGGAGTAAAAAAGAAATTCTATCGCCATTTTGTTTCTCTTCTTCTAAAGATGAGAGATCTGTGCCTGATCGCCCTCGAAATCCATAGAGATTGGATAAAATCAACGCCATAGGTAAGGTGCTGTTTTGCTTAATTTTAATTTTTACATTGATGTATTTCTCTCAGTCTTGAGTTTTAAGTAGCCCCTGGCGTTTTCAAGAAAGTACCTGCAGTTTCAATCGCTTGCTTTCTTAATCCATTTTGTTTTTAACATTGCCATTTCACATTGATGCTGGATTCTTTCATTTTCGGAAGTTGATAAGTTTTCTTTTAAGTTAATTGTATTTCCTTGTCTGATATTGATTTATGCGTGATTTTTTTGTTGATTTTCTATAGTTTTGCTGCACCAGTAGTACCTTTAGTTTCTTTTGTTTTAATATTTTCTCATTTTTGGTCATGAAATTTCCCATTTTAACAGTTTCGCCATTTTCCCTACTATTTTACACTTTCAGTTTGCCACTTGTTGTGTTTTTTCACTTTTGGTTTAGTATGCCATCAAACAAGAACTAGTTTTAAAAATTACGTAAATATATGAAGTGTTTGAACCACCTCTATCGTTTGCTTAAACGCAAACGTCAGAATATCGTTTCTAAATTTATGCAAGTCAAATATAACTTTAATTCTTCTTAATACGAACTTTAATCGCGCTTCCAAAATTATCCATGAATTCAAATTAACACTTTCGCAACACATAATAAGAAACACGCGAAAATGGTTATTTTAAACTGAGTATCAAATGTCTTTTCTTCATTTGAAAATTGCCAATTCTGCATCAAGAGTTTCCCCTTTTAACCAAAAATCCTGGTCTGTCAACGACTAAACAAAATCTTCAAACAATTCCAAAAACTAACACCCTAGTCAACTAGCCCCACCCATTCTCCCGTTGTAATCTTCCCGTTGTAAATACTAACCTTATTGTTAATATATCTAACTTCAATCTTTTGGAGGATCAGTTAAAAGTATTACTAAAACATAACTTCCAACTTTTCAAAAACATCTAAACCGTCAGCTTCTCAAACTATTGCACCTATTGAAATAACTTTTAAATTTAGTAAAATTTCAGAAACACAAAAGATACAATCCGCCACTTAATTACTTATAACGTTAATTTTAATAACAAATTATTCATTTCGATTCTTAACCAAAAGGAAAGCAAGGCTTTACTTGAAACTCATTTTAATCCAAACTTTATTATTTCGAAAGCAAATAAATCTTTGTTATGAATAAATACACATACATTGATGGAGTCATGAATTCTATAAAGGCCTAACCTCAATATTTTATAATCTCTGTATTCTATAAGGCCCTTACTGGTCGATCCTTAAAGATCTGCCAACTTCTGACCTCGAAAAAGTTAAATCTTCTCATACACCCTCAAATCAGTTTTAAGGTTTATCCTAATTTTATTAACAGTTATTTTAAGTTATGCATCTTTCCTATAACTTCTAGTTTCAGCTTAAAATTTCCTACAAGAACGTAATTTCAGAAACGTAGTGAATGCAAATGAGTAAAGAGTAGTATTTAAGTCGATGTTTCACTGACTTCGAGAGAGAGAGTCTGAGTTTCTGACTAGCCCGCGTTTGCTTTTTGGCTGCATCTCTCTTAGCTATTGCTACTCTCTGCCATACTTTAGGCCCTTGTTTGACTTCGCCGACTTAATTTAGATTTAGGGACCAGCTACTTAGAATCTTGATAGCTTCGGCTATATCTCCAGTCAGCTTTAGTTTAATTTCATAATTATTTAAGTTCAAGCCCAAGTGGAGGCTTTGCTGTACGTTCCAAATTAGGAACTGATTGTATTTATTACCTGAAAAACTATCTTTTTGACTACGTAGACAATATCTTCGCGCTTTTTGATGATAATAAAAATGTTTTATCCCAGATTTTATCTGTTATAAATTCGATTGATCCAACCAACCAGTTCTTAGGCAGAATTTGTTGGCTCCTGACGAAAAGGAAACTGATAGTGATTGCCCTCGAAGTTCACAGTTTTGATCAAATCTAATCCAAATATAAAGTCCTGTTTTGCCTGATTGTAAATTAATCAGAAAACTTAGCAATTTAAAAGAAATGTGTTATAATTCAGCAAAATGTAAGATATTTCCTTTCAAATTTCATCAACAATCTCCGCGATTTAAAAAAAAACTGTGTTGTCATTGTTCGAAATAAATATTATTTTCATTACGCGCCAGTATGTAAACATTCTTCATAAGAAATTTATTTTTTCTTTTATTTTTCTTTCAAATTTAGTGTGTTTGTTATTGAGCCAAATAATCACTTTCAAATTTACAAATGAAATTTTTCACTTTTATTATTACTAACTACTAGGCTTTATTTTTGTAACCATCAGCCATAGACAGTCTGTCAAGGTCAGACAAGGCCATCTGTCAAAGACAGACAAGGTCTGTCCCGAAAAGTAATGCGCCCATTTTTAAAGAAATTTATTGAACCGATTCGTACAATTACTCAATATTCTTCGAAATACAACCCTCCTGTTTTAACACGTTTGTTCCAACGCGATTTCTATGCTTTATATGCGACCTGGAAGTGCGTTACAGGGATGTTCTTTAGTACGCTCTTCGTAGCCGCCTTGATGTTCTCCAGGGTCCCCAAATGCTGTCCTTTGAGGGATTTTCTTCGGCGAACAAAAAGAACTCGTGCCGGGACAAATCAGGACTGAAGCAACGCAAAGTCTCCGACGGTGTTTTCTCAAGTTTAAAACAAAACTTTGCGTATCGCTGCGCGAGAGACTTTTCCATCTTGATTTTTACCGAGCAATCACCCAAGGGTCTGTGACTCTCCAGGAGCTCGGAGTCGACTGGCGCTGAACGCTCCGAGTTCCTAAGACTCCACCCATCCTTCCGTGGAAACAGCAACGCTGTGCGACGGATAGTCGCGGCAGAAGAAAATGGGGCGCATTACTTTCGTGACAGACTCTGTATACTTCTAATTACATTAATGTTTTAAATCACTCAAATATTCATGATATAGCATTAAAAGAAAAAAATATCTGGCATTTAAAGAAATCTGTTTTATGAAACTTGTGAGATATAACTTTTTATTTGTTCCCCTTCTACTCTCATACTTGCATATAGTAAATTTTTTACTCAGTATAAAAAATATTAAAATACAAAAGTTTGCTTCCCGTATGACAAAATTTGACCGAGATATTTCTTTTTTAAGTTGTAATAATATTCAGGGGCCGTATACAACCTGAAGAGCGAAATATTTAGATTTATATGTAAATAAAAATAAAGTACCCGTTTAGACAAATGTTTCGGCTATTTTAAGAGACGAGCATTTCTATGCAGTTTATTATGAAAAAGTTTGATCAGCATAACGTTTTCAGAGTGAAGATCTTCACAGTATCTAATCAAATTCATGTTGTAGAAAACACTGGCAGGCTTTCGTGTAGCCAACTCGTAACATTATTTGCATTAATCAGAGAGAGAAAAAAAACTGCAGTTTAATAAATGTTATGTAAGGCAACCAGACTATGATTCTTAAATAATAAACCCCGCAATTCAAACTTTATTGGCATTCAAAAATGGCAAATTTTGAAACTAAATTTCTCGGTCAATTTTCGTCGTACGGGAGTCAGACTTTTTGCATTTTATTTTTTATGTCGAATACACAGTTTTCGTAAACTTTTTGCCTCATTTAAAACATTTTTGTATTTGGAAGTATATGTCTACCATCAATGGCTTCGAAAATAAAGGCTGGGTTACGACTTTTGTGAGCACAGTGTATATAGAGATGACTAGGTAGAAGCACGAGACCCAGTCGATCAGATTCATGTAGTAACGAGTCTTCCACGTTTTAGTCTTGGCACCGCTGATCAATTCATTTAGCTTTCCAAAGCTAAGTGAAACAACCTCCAAAACAACGTGAAAAATCAACCGTTGCCCTAGCGAAGATTCGAAACACCCATCTTCAAATATCAAATGGACGTGCTTACACACACACCGCGAGAGCGCGCACTAAAGAATACGATAATTCCTTACAAATTAGTATTGAAAAAAGTTCTTATAGGGCCAAACCTTCAAAATTATGTGATCATTATTATCATGAGGTTGACCTAAGTGTACATTTTTTCACCAGTTTAAATGTTATCTCGCCTCAGCAGTAATTAGTAGATGACTATAATATATGTTGCCGCAAAATCGGCACCGTAATTTGGGCATTGATGTTGAAATCTCGTTGGAAATGTGCTAAAAGGCAACAGCGGAGATATAAAGACTAAGGTCTTCTCTATCGAAAATCCATAAGAGACTAATTTGTTTTCAAGACATTGTCACTGTCTGCATGTCTGCCTACGAGTTTAAAATCGGAAAAGTGATTTTGAGTTTACACGCTTCTTTTGTCGTTGCGTCTAGTTGTGATCTCATTCTTCTCCATCATTTGCAACCGATCATTCTCATCGCCCTCTAAATTCGTGAAAATGAAATCTGATATAACCAACACTTTATTTCTTCTGTGCGCTTTTTCTACAGTGAAAATGAATTATCACCTAATATTTTCGCTCCGACATAAGCTAAGTGAAAGCCAATTTTAAATATTAACTTTCAACCTCCATAGCCAATTCTTAAACGAATTTATATTGATAATGAATAATTGATGATGATTTTTCTTTATTCATGCCTAATGACTCTGAATTATTTTGTTATAAATTCTGCTTCTTCTTATGATTTCCTGTTTCATTAGTCTTATTTCTATTATCCCTATATTTCTTCTCTTATTAGTATTTTTATTTTATTTCTATTATATCATTCCTATATTTCTATTATTCTTGTTAATAAGAACGTCCTTATTATTCTTATATCTTTTAATCTTTTCTGTGTTTATTTCTTTATTTTTTATTAATGATTCTGAAATATTTATTATTTAATATTTTATTATGATTCTGAACTATTTTCTTTATTAATAACTACGAATTATTTCCTTATAAATTATTATTATTACTGTATTTCCTTCTCTTACAATTCTTATTTTTATATATTTGTAATATGTTATTCTTATATTTCTATTATTATTAATTTTATTCTATATCTATTAAATTATTGTTATATTTCTCTTTTTATTATTAACGATCTTCCTTTTACTACTATTTTTTAATCTTTTTTCTCGTCTTTTTTTCTTCTTTTCTTCCTTTTGTTGCGTGCGTACGGGTTCGTAATAGATTAAATGCTCACAGCTCTGATAATAGGTTGATGAAATTTATTTTATCAAATGAAACACTTCAGAGTTCTGGAACTTTCCACAAAAATAGTCGTACAGCTCTTCCCAATATCACAGAGTGCAAACAGTAGTTACACTTCAAATTACTAAAAATGTTAAACACAACGCACTGCCATCAAAAGAGGAAAGCTAACTCGTGGATTTTCCATTACTCCGACTCATGCAGAACAACTGAGAGTCAATGCTCTCTCCTTAATTTTCACTCGATCTTCGAGATATTTCTAATACTTTCTGCTTCTCGAAATTACTGTAAAGTATATGAGGATCGAATTACGGTTACAGCTACATATGAAATCAATTGCATTTATTGAATGACGATACCTATTGTGGTGACCGGACCAAAATGTCGCCAAGTTTTGCGGCCTTTGGCAATTTCTTGCCAAAGTTGGCGACAAAATTAGTCCCCAAAATCGTTGCCTGCTTGGCGATATCTAGCCAAGTTAGCGAGATAGCCATTAACTCAAAGTTACATAGACTTACCCCTATATTCTTACTTTTCCAGCATAGCATCGTCTCTCTAGATTTATATGTTACATTACACAGACATATACAACAATTTCACATATAATTGCTTTAAAATCATCTACACATGTACAAAATTCGCAACATTTTTCTTTGTTAATGATTCCGATCTCTTTTCTTGTAAATTCTTCTTGCATTTCTTTCTCTTATTGTTCTTATTCCTATTTTCTTATTTTTATTATATTTCTATTATTCTTAATTTCATTTTATTTCTGTTATAATATTCTTGTATTTCTATTTTTCCTATTAATAATGCGATTTTTAATATTTTTCTTGTTAATAATGTTAATTACGAGTAGTCTTATAGCATTTTCATTTCTTTGTTCATTATTGAATCTAAAACATTTATTACTTAATGATTTATTATGATAATGATTCTTTATTAGTAAATCAAAAGTATTTTCATTCCAGGTTATTATTATTATTATTATATTTTCTTCTCCTATTATTCTTTTTCCAAATATTTTTGTTTCTATTTTAATTCTATTACATTATTCTTGTTTTTATTGTATTTGTATTACATTATTTTTATTTTTATTCTGTTACATTATTCTTGTTTTTATTTTATTTCTGTTACATTATTCTTATTTTTATTTTAATTCTATTACATTATTCTTGTGTGTCTTTTATTCTTATTAATAATATTATTCTTATTATCATTCGTATGTTTTTTATCATATTTCTGGCCTTAAAAGTGATTCTGAATTATATTTATTATTTAATATTTTATTATGATTCTGAGCTACTTTCTTTATTAATAATTCCGAACTGGTAGTGATTCTTTCTTTATCAATGACTAGCCACTTATGCAGTTAGACGCCTAAAATAGTTATTATAAAAATGAAAAAACTACATAATGCTTTTAATAAATCCAGCTAGTATAATCACGCTTCCAGTTGGTACCATAATATTATCCCCATGTATAAGACGCTCCCATATATAAGATGCACTTTAATTTCGGGATCAGAAATTGAAAAAAAATAAAGAATTATTTGGTTGACAAGCAGATTTTTATTCACCTTCTGGATTACATTTTAATAGGGAAAATTTTAGTGTAAAGTTATGGAAGTCAACGTTTACTCGGTGTACTACTCCTCATTACTGTCAGAACTCCCATCCATTAGCTGGATCTCATCTGTGTCTAATGACGTAGGTGGTGAGGCCATCGTCGTGTAAGGCGCACGCAGTTTTTCGGCACAGCGTGTTTCCAAAAAAATGGGCTTTTTATATATGGAGAAGTACTGTAATTAATAACAACAGGCATGAAGAAATACATTTATACCTTTAAAATCTCTAACTCTGATAATCAGTAATCTGTAAAAGGCATCAAATTTGAGAGAAAAATTAAATATTTCATGTTTTTCCGAATGGCAACATACTAGTGCGATGAAGTTCAACGTGTTTTATTTCGGGCATTGACAATGCATTGCTTTTAAATTATAGATTTTTTTTATTAAATGCAGATATTTTACACCTTGATGAGTAGCTGCAAAACCTTTTTTTTAATTGCCTATTTTACTGATTCGATTAGAAAAAAATTTCTTATGGCGAGTGTAGATCGGCGGAACCCAAAGCCGCCGAATTTTTACTTTGTTAATCAAAACATTATTAGTTGGAGCAAAATGGAATATAAAAATTTTCAAGAAATTCGGAATTCAAAATTCGGGCTTCCAGGTGCCCGTGCTTGGGTGAATGACTTTTTAAAATTTGGTGTCTTTGGGTTCCGCCGTTTTTCCACAATACGAAGAACATGTATACATACTTTCAGACATAAATACATACATATTCTCCATTATTTAGTGATAGCGTCTATGTAATTTATGGTCATAAAAATAACATGGGTAATTAATTATTGACTGGGTCCCCAAAATTATACTGCCTGGACTCACTTAATCATTACACACACACACACACACACACACACACATATATATATATATATATATTCTGTTTTATAATTATTATTCTAGGAAGAAAAATAGGGTAAAACAAATGTCACGTTTTGAGGAATTTTATGTGAAAATATTGTCTAGATGACCATTGTTCTTTGTTTTTGATTACGCGAATCAAATGAGGGAAGGAGAAATAAACAAATTTTTAAAGACATACGCGGAATAAACTTCCTTTTCACCTTTCTCTCATTTTCAGACGAGGGAGCATGTAATTGGAATGGATTGGATTGGATTTATATCTATTTCTATAACTATTTCCGGATAATTTACAAGGGCAGTGAGAATAGATGCCTGTTGGTGGAAAACACGGATCTAACTATACGCTTTGTTAGCTATTTGGAGCTGCACCGTAACAATCGAAATGATAGCAAATGAATCTTTTTAATGGGACTCTCAATTGCACTAGCTCGCCGTGTAGTTGAATTCTAATGGCTATAGCCTATATGTTACAAGCGTCTCACATCACCTCCTTATGATTATCAACTGACTTATGATTATCGATGCCAGTAATTTTTAAAAGAAAAAAGTAATAACGCAGTGTCGTAGAGGATTAGGTATTGTTCCCGCGAGTTCGTACCTTGTAAAAATGTGTCACCGTTTCTTCTACTTACGACCACCATAATGGAAGTAAACATTAATGAATGGGCGACTACTTACGAGTAATCGAGAATTCTATCAAGCGAGTTAATTCAGGATTTTCTGAAGTTTCTGAACTCAACGTGCTGTAAGAACATAATAGTCATAAGATCCAAATAAGATATAACAAAATTAGTGGTGTAGTTATGTTTATAATAATTTTTGCGTTTTCGTCTAAACTGATCGTTAAGCTTTCTGCAGTAATAAACAGTATTTGACCTCGTTTATACATGCATGTGGTATTATGCAATCTCACTTATCAATTATGGTATTATTCTAATTCCTCCGTTTCCAGGTTCCTGTCATGTACCGTATTAGAGTGAAAATTTTGCATGCAAGGAACATTTCCTGCGTCATATAAATGCTTACAGTACTTCGTTAAAAAAGACTGCACGGGAAATCATTTCCTAACAGAACTAAATCATCTCTTAACTAATTCCATTTAGAGCAAAAAAAAACAGATACATTAAGCAATAGAAATATAAAATATTCATGAAACAATTAATAGAAATTTCTAATATGTATGTATGTACGTAAACTTTTCGAAGCACAGTCGCCCTAGCTGAGTGGTACGGCGAGAGGAAGGAGTTGATACCAAACTAAATTCAGCCAATTATAATCTTTATTTGTAGATTTCCAGGCACACTAGAATAATTCCTTCTAGGCAATATACACTTTAATCATAGCAATTACGATAATTTCTTATATGCACGTTATATCATCTTAGAATAAGAACAAACAGGGGTATAGCAAAAATAGAGATGTCAGCAAGGCGGAAGCTAGGGAAAGGAATGCAGCAGAAGAATAATGATGTAATTAATCGCCAACGGTATTTATACCAAGTTTGATGTACAACTAATCTATGTCTGGTTAACTTTAGTTTTAGTTGCCCTTTTCAAGCAGCGTTATATAACAAAAGAAAGATCTCAAATTTGGGAGAACAGATGAATTTAGGGGGAGAGGACCAAATTTAGAATGTTAATTTTGAGGTCGCCAATTACTTTTTTAAGCAGCTATCCTATTTTGTTATATCTTACATGTGTACTATACATGACTCGTCTTATTTATAAAAGTCTTTACCAGCCTTTATTTTCGTAACCAATAGTCGTTAGATAAATACTTCTAAACACAAAAATGCCTTAAATAGCTTAAGTAATGTTGCTTGGGGACTTCTGTGTATATAAAGAATTCAATTTTGAAAAAAATAAAAGAGTCTAAATTTTGATACTTTCCTCTGGTTATATTTAGGAAATTTTCGGAAGTACACGTGTGCAACCAACGGTCGACTAAGGGCTTTTGTAGACACTGCGCATGTATCCATCGTAAATTACATTCGAGGGAAAAGACACACCAAAAGGAAGTAAAATAAATTTGTTATAAGCTTTATTTAATTTATTCTGCTTTAGGTTTGAATCTTAGTTACATGTTTCAAAATCGGGTTTATATTAATACTAGGTCTAGTTTTCTACTAGGTTATTTTACTGATACATTAGTTTACTATTAGCTATACTATTAGATCAGTACTACTAGTAATAAAACTATTAGTTGCTACCAACAACAGTGTTATAAGTTTGTACTAGTAGTAGTAAAACTACTACTGTTCACTATTACTAAGCAACTAGGTTACTGTTAATTACTGCTAGTAATAAAGTTACTAAGCAGCTAATAGTAGTAAACTTACTAACATCAGCTAAGCTACTAGGTTACCATTAATCGCTTTTAGTAGTAAAACTATTACATTATTACTAGTAGCAAAACTACTAAATTAGTACTAATAGTAGTAAACCAAGTAGGTTACTATTACTAGTAAGGGCAGTAGGATAATATTAATAGTTGTAAAGTTACTAACCGTAACAAAGTTATCAGGTTATGATTAGTTACTATTAGCAGCAAGTCTAATAGCTTTATTTTAATAGTAGAGTACACATTACTAGTAAAAGTACTAGATTAATATTAGGAGTAATATAATTATTAATAGTAACAAGACTACAAGGCTGTAAGGTTACCATTTGTTACTACTTGCAATAAATTGTAGAGACATTAGGTATTTTTTGAAAGCAGGAGAGATGAAAAATGAGCAATGCCTTCGTCGAGCTTGAACCACGGACCTCTCGAATACGCGCCAAGCGTGCTGACCATTACACCACGAAGGCACGCTAGGAAGGTGGAAAAAATACCTTATATACTCCCCGTTTTAAAGAGCGACTGGTGATTAGGGGACCCAGTCGCCAAATTCTGGTGGTGCAGAATCATCATCCACCACCTTTTTTAACTCAGGCTCCAGTGTAGAGACATTAGGTACTTTTTGAAAGCAGGAGAGAGGAAAAATGAGCAATGCCCTCGACGGGACTCGAACTACGGGTCTCTCGAATACGCGCCGAGCCTGCTGACCACTACACCACGAAAGCACGCTAGGAAGGCAGGAGAAATACCTTAAAAAATCTAACAGCTTAGTACTTAAAGTACCCAAACTACCAATAGTAGTAAAGCGACTGGATTACTACTAGTAGAAAAGGTATTAGATTTGAATTAGTAGCAGTAAAACTATTAGATTACTACTACTCTTTACTAACATTAGTAAAGCTATTTGCAACTAAAAGTAAAGTTTATAGGCCATTACAGGAGTAAGGTTACTAAATTAGTACTGGTAATAGTAAAGCTACTAAGTTACTGGTACTAGTAGCAAAGATTCTAATCTCCCAAAGTAGTAAAGGCATTATGTTAGTATTGATACTAGTAAGATTTTTTAGGTTACTATTAATAGTAAATTAGTGCTATTAATAAGGTATAGTTACAAGATTAGTACCAATAATAAAGCTATTAATTTGCTACTGTTTTCTATTAGTAGTAATAAATACGCTGTGTTACTTTTAGTTGCTATTACAAGTGACGGAAGACGCGAGCACTGTACCTTTACCATAGTGGTGAATCAAGTTGCTATTACAGTCGAACCCCACTATGAAAAACTTCAGATAACAGGAAGTTTGGTTTGCTGTATCTGGTAGTTCGTTACATTTAATCTGACACATGGCACAATCTGATAAGAAAACGGATCTTCTTACAAAATACCGTAAAAATTGATTCGTAAATTACATAAAAAAAGCATTAGCTTATCTCCCAAAATATGTTATTAGTAACTATAATTTTAAAAAATCAGGTTAAGGATTAATTACTATTATTATTACGCGCAATTACTAAAAACAATTTCTGCTTTTTTTCTGTTTCACGCTACAGTAGTAACTTACTCCACACAAGAAAGACGACGAGGAAAGAGAATTTCCATTTCCCTAAGAGATGAATCATTTATAGAGCCTCAAGCTCATATGAATCTATTCACTTCTTCCTCTTTCCCCGACTGGCAAAAATTTCAAAATATTCATCATAGCAGCAGCCTTGACCACAGTATTATCTGACAGTTCAATAAAAGAATCGGAAAGAAATTACCTGATTCAAGTTCTTTTATCTGAATTGAGTTACTAAGTTCCTACTAGTTCTTTAGCTTAGTGCGTGGCGTAATCAAGACTCCCAAGACATGCTTACTATGTGTCCTGGTTCTCCAAGAACTGGGTGCTACGTCTATACTTACAACAGAGGAGTACGCAAATGGGAATGCAATTATTCGACATTTGGTTAAAATATTTTTGACTTGATATGGCTTGATAATTTATACTCTTAAATTACAAAGCGCTCCCGATGATTTTCCATTTATTTGCACGGGAGAACTCGCTCCTAATGTTAAACGCGTGTCCACTTCGGTCCAGCGTATCTCCGGATCTACTGCACGTGTAAATATAATCGGGTAACTGACACACTCAGTGGGATTTGATCTTTCATTTGCCGTAAGAACTGTGACTGTGACTACAATAGCCGATGTTTACCGATTTTGTTTTCCATTTTTCTCGATTTTTGACCCTAAATTTAAAATTAACTGTGATACTTATTAAAAATCGAAAATATGTAAAATATGAGGATTGAGGTGGAATATGATATGATGAGTCGTAAATATTGCCGCTCGCGATTATAATTTTCCCTTAGTTTCTTTCACTTTAATTTTTTAATTCATAAATTTATTTTGATTCATCATATTGCTACTAATTTTGTATCATGCTACACGAACGGCACTGCAGTTCATGTTACATGACTGCAGTTAACTGCAGTACATCCTGGGCAGAGGAATCTTTGGCAATATTTTTAAATATTTCATTTCATTACTAAATTTAGTTTCATAACATTCACCTGTTAAAACTTAATCACTTTCCATTTTAGAAATTAAGATCAGGATATGTCTCATTGTAGTATTAGTAAAATTAATTACGTAACAATGATTTACGATGAATAGTAATAAATATTTTTTCTTAACAGCTATCAGGAAAGAAATGATTGTGGTAACTTTGTTGGTGTTGCTGTCCTGCTCGTGGTTGGCGGCCGGACGCTACCTACCCACCAGATCAGATTCCAGCAGGAGAGAGCAGATTAAAGAAATCTTGAGAGCGGTAATTTCCTTTTCTTAAAACAGTTACAAAGTGCAGTAACTTTTACGCTTGTCATAATTACTTTATGTTTTTCTATTCTAAGACAGGTATTCTAGGAATGTTACCCAGTGCTTAGATTACTAACACTGGGTCACAATCAAAGCTTAACTTTACAAATCCATACAAGATTTATTTGATAATTACTTTTTTTTTCAAATTTACTCGAACTTAAAATAGTGCTAGAATTCTCATCCAAGATATTTTAAAATAAACATTTGAGCATCGAGATACTTTAATACTGCTTAGAAAAATTTTGATAGGCTCCGACAGAGCTCTGTAGAAATTTCTATGGAATATGATAGGGAATCGTCTACAGAAATTCTATAGAAATTTTATAAAGCTTTCACAGAGCAGAAGTTCGTAGTAAGTTGCATTTACAAAATTATACAGGTATTTCATAAAGCCTTTATGATGTGGAAATCTGCAGTTTTCGATTTTGAGCTTTCTGATGAACTATATGGAACACATAATAGTAAAAGTAAGCACATTTTACTCATAAGTGTTTAATTATTTTTAATGGAAAATTGTGGCTTTTTTCCTCTAGCTTAACGTTTCTCAGCTTCTGAATTAATGTAAACTTTTGTGCAGACACTTGTACAGTATTGCTTGTACAGCACTAAAATTAAATTTTGTAAAAGCATAAAATCAACTTAAATCGTAAACCTGATTAAAAGATTAAACTTATGCAGTTTTTCATAAAAAGAAATAGTTTTGTAATTTCAATTAAACATAATTATTATTTAAAATGTATTTTTTTGTTTAAATTTTTTTAATAAAACCGGTTTTGAATTTTTTTTTAGGGAAAAAACGTTCCTTAAGAAAAGGGATAACAAAATTCTGTTGAAAAATGAAAATTTAGTTCATTCTTTTTATCCCAAAAAAAGATTTTATAATTTTTTTAAATACTCGAAAACTTTTATTGGATCTTTTATAAAAAATTAAAACAGGGATATTTGTTTAGAATTTTTTCGAATTTGGGCCCAGTTTTCTATAAATTTGCGTAATATTTTCAGTAAACTTCTATTAGTTGGTATTCTGTAAATAAACTTACATTGGTTGAAACTTCTATATTACACTATGTAATATTCTACACATGGGACCTACAAATTTTTATAGAATTTCTGCATAAACCAGTGTAGAATATCGACACATATCTCTATAGATTCTACAGAAATAATTATATAGAAATAATTATATAGAAATTTTAGATCTAAAATTTTATAGATTTCTACAGAAGATCTCTGACCCAGTTTATAGAAAACTGGGCCATAATTCTAGAAGATTTTGAAGAAATTTTTAACATTTGATTGTTTTACAGAATTTTACAAGACATTTTCGTAAGAGGAAGCTCATCATGATTATTACTTTCGGATTAACACAAATTAGTTAAGCCAATAGTTGAAGCAAGGATGAAGTGATTAAAATCTGAACAGAAGTCGGTCAGTGAAACGCCGGATCTGTTGTCACTTAATTTTCCAACCTATCTGCAAGAGATTATGGATCCTTAAGTCACTCAACCGTGACAATACGAAGTAATAATTTGCGGCGACTTCCGAAAAACTCCAGCGCGACTTTGTTGCAAATCAAACAGAGCATCGAAGCGTTAGGTGTTGAACTCCGCTTCACTTTCACGGGAACAGATACGCTTTGTTTAATCTGACATAAAAAATTTAAGTAATTTGATGGAACCATGCAGAACTTGTAGTAGTTAGTAGGTTTAAGATGAAGGAACGTTTGGCTCAGTGATGGTCAGTTAAGCGTTTGTCGGACCTTACTTGATTCTCTTAGTCTTCATTTTATGAAACTCCTTTACATTAGCTCTATCACTTTGAAATTAAAAGTATAACAAATCAAATTTTTCCATTTTTATATGAACTTTTTTTTACCCTCGGTATTATGCTACATATTTATATTTTGTATCAACATAATATATACAATATCATGTGTTCTGCTTTTTATTTAGAATTATTCTATATATTTTATCTTGATATCTGGAATTTTTATGGGAAATTGGTTTACTGATATACATGAAATTCTAATAGTTTTTACTACTGGTTTTTAAGGGGATGTGGTTTATTCGTAGAGCGATTAGGTCCCTTGAAGCCGAAAGCATAAAAAATATGCAATGGCTCTCGTCACGATTCGAAATCCAGATCTTCCAACTGCTATCAGGATGTGCTTCTAATTTCACCTAGAAGACACACGGTAAGGGCGAAGAAGATATCTTACATTTTCTCGTGCTTAAAAGAGTGCTGGGGAAGCGCAATCCACCGCTAAATCCTAGTGGTGATGACGAATGATTTTTGCATCTAATGGTTCTGTGAGACTAAAGGTGCATCCAAGAGATAATAAGAGGTTTAGCAAACAATAACAACATTTATTTACAAGAAAATATATGAAAATTTCAATCAATTAGAGATATATTATTAGGCATCTCTGCCTTCCACGTCCTACACCTTTAGCATCCTGCCTGCCACTGGCTATTGGAACGTACACAGCGCCCTCTAGCCGAATGGCGCGGAAAATACGTAACACTCCCCACCTGAACTCACTTGAGTTCACTGGCCATTGATTTATAACAATTTACATGCAGGAACCATTTGAAATTACATGAAGAAAAACACAAATAGAATATTACATCAAGATTGTTCACAATCACTTGATACACAAAAACAAATTATATGTTTTAACTTCTGAAGAAAATTGTTCAAATATCAAGCCTTAAAATATAAGCACACTTAAATTATCATTAATACACAGATAGAAAATTAACATGTTGCAACTCAATTAAACTAACATAATTAAGGATTAATTTCCAAATTATACACAAGTTGTACTGAGCGTTTTATTTGTCCTTTAGGAGTCTGAATAAGAAGAGAACGAACCTTTCCATCTCTTCCTGGATATAGCTCTAAAATTTTTCCCATCATCCACATATTTCTGGGATAACGCTCATCATTAATCAAAACAATATCATTCACTTTAAACGAAACTATTTTACCTGGTTGTGGAGAAATATAAGCTGATCTTAGATTAAGTAAATATTCCTTTCTCCACCTGTTCCAGAAGTGATTCAAAAGTGTTTGCTGATATTTATATTTCTTTACCAAAGAATTCCTATTAACATTAAAATTTTCATTTTTATGTTTTATTACAGGTAAAGACACCAACCTTTTACCAATAAGAAAATGAGATGGGGTGAGTGGAGAGGGTTCTGAGGGTTCGTTGTACAGATACGTGATAGGCCTGGAATTAACCAGAGCTTCAATTTCCGAAAAAACAGTTTCCAATTCCTTCAAAGAGAGAGAGGATCGTCCAACAATTTTCTTTAAGCAGGTTTTAACCGTTCGTATCTGTCTCTCCCAGAAACCTCCCCACCATGGACTTTTTTCAACTATAAAATTCCAAACTATACCTTTAGAAGCAAACAAATTTTTAACTTGATCATTATCTATTTGATTCCACCATTTTTTCAATTCACAATTTGCTTTTTTAAAAGCTTTGGCGTTATCAGAATATATAGTGGAACATAATCCTCGACGAGAAACAAATCGTCGGAATCCTAACAAAAAAGAATCAGCACTTATGTTAAGAACTACTTCTAAGTGGATACCTCTTGTCACAGCACAGCTGAATATAAGTAAATAACACTTTGAAGTAAAATCACGAACAAAAAATGGTCCGGCAAAATCCACACCGCATATATCAAATGGTGGATGCTCTTGAATTCTATCAGGCGGTAAAGGGGCAACCACCTGCATTCCAGATTTCACTTTGAATCGTCTACAAATCAGACAGTTATTTAACACCTTTTTCACAAAATGACGACCTTTAACAATCCAGAATTGTTCTCGTAAATGTGTTAAAGTTGCATCAACACCTAAATGGCACATTTTAGTATGAGAATCACAGATAAGTAGTTCAACAAATTTATCATTAGATGGAAGAAGCCAAGGATGTTTGGCTCGCATATCGTTACTTGAAAACTGTAAACGTCCCTTTAAACAAAGTAAGTTGTTATCATCAAGTTGAGGATTCAAATTAAATATGCGTGAACTCTTATCGATAGTTCCTTTAGAAAGAAGTTGGGTAAATTCTGTACTATAATGCTTGAATTGAGTAGCTTTGATCCAAAAACGCAAAGCTTGCTCGAGTTCTGGAGCACATATAGGTCCATTTAATTTTGTAGAATTAGGCTTAGAATTGTGCACAAACCTTTTAATCCAAGCAGTAACACGCAGTAATCTACTTATTCCGCTGAAGTCATTAACGTCCAGTAACGACGACATAGGTAAGTTTCCATTAGCTGAACTGGTTACCATGGAATTAACCAGTGCAGTCCGTCGCTCTTTCACTATAACGCGTTCATCACAGATGTCAGTAAAATGATGTAGCGATTCTTGAAGAGGCCACGAGTAAAGCGGTTTAGACAACCAGCCAGGGCCAGACCACCACAGAGAACTTGTAAGAATCCTCTTAGCCGATTCTCCTCTAGTAGTAAGGTCTGCGGGATTGTCGGAGCCACTGCAATGGTTCCAACACTCTGGTAGAGTCAGCGACTGCACTTGAGCTACTCTGTTGGCAACAAATGGTTTCCATTGTTTAGAAGATCCTTTCAACCAATGAAGGACGATTTGAGAGTCGCTCCAAAAGAAAATTTGTTTCGCGAAATTAGGAAATAGACCTTGTAAATAATTTCCTAAACGTGCAGCGAGGAGTGCTGCCATTAACTCTAATCTTGCAAGAGTCAAAGTTTTTAAAGGAGCAACCTTACTTTTTGACATTATAAAACTCACTTTGATTTGGCCATTGTGATTCACGTACCTTAGGAACGCAACAGCCCCATATGCCTTGGGACTGGCGTCACAAAACACATGAAGAGAAACTTCACTTATTTCTACACTTTCAAAAAACCTTCTTTCAATAGATACTGATTCAAGTTCACAAAGTTCAGAACACCATGTTCTCCATTTATTTTGTAGGTCACCTGGCAAATCTTCATCCCACTGTAGACCACGTTCCCACATCTCTTGCAGAAGAATTTTCACAGTGATTACAAAGGGACTAATCAGTCCACATGGATCAAATATCTTTGAAATAACTCTCAAAACGTGACGCTTGGTGATTCTAACATCAATGGAATCCCTAACATCTCTTAAATCTAATTTAATTTTATCTTCAATCGGATCCCACTTCAATCCCAAGAAACCTTTTCCTTGCCCGAAGTCAGTATTTTCCTCATATCCGTTTTCATTCCAAAGTTTATACAATTCCGGACAGTTAGTTTTTAATTTCCTCAAATGAAATCCCGCTGCTTTTAATATCTCTATGGCCGTAGAAGTCAAATGATAAGCATCTTGAACGGTATTGGCTCCATAGCAGAGATCATCAACATAAAGAAAAGAATTTAACATGTCATAACATTTTGGATGGTGTTCCTTAAATTTCTTAATGTGAAATTTCAAAACGCATGCCAAGGAAAATGGCGAAGTAGTTAAACCGAAAGGGAGACGATTTAAATGGAGAGTTTCGGTTGAATCACCTACCTCTTCGGGAAACCACAAAAATTTAAGGTATTTTCTATCTTCCTCCGCAATCTCTATCATAAGAAAAGCTTTCTCTAAATCTCCGCAAAATGCAACTTGATATTCTCGAAATTTAAGAATTATGTCCAATAAATTTGCATAAAGATTTACTCCCGATTCTAGAGACTCATTAAGAGATTTATTATTTTCATTAGCCTTACTGCTACAGTCATAAACAATTCTAACTCGAGTTGTTTCCTTGTCATCCCTAATTACTGCTCTGTGGGGCATATAATATCCTGAATTTTTATCTTCATTAACACATTTTTCCACAATCTGACATTCTAACTGATCCGATATAATTTGTTTATACTGGTCATAAATTTCTTGATTTTTATTTAGTTTGTGCTTTAACGAATCAAAACGCTTTTTCGCAACCTCATAATTAGAATTCAACCCAACTGCAGGTCCCAAGTTTTCCTTCCACATCAATCTACAAACGTACCTTTCCCCATTAAATTCCAGAGAATTTTCAAATTTTTCAATCAATTGATTGTCCCATTCAGAAAAGTTTTGTTTGTCTGACTGAAATTCTTCTATTTCCCAAAATTTTTTCAAATCGCACAAAATGGAAGAAGAGTCCATGACTAAACATATATTTTCATAATTATTAGTCAATTTATGACTTTCCTCCACTCCCGCTAGTAACCAACCGAAACAAGAATTTATCGCAGTAATGTTTTCATTTAACTTTACTCTCTGGTCATAAACAACATCCCAAAACGAATCGCATCCGATAAGTATTTCCGTCTGACAGTCGCCAGAAAATGAATCAGCCAAAGGTAAACCTCTTTCCTTCAACGCATTGCGAATAGATCCATCAGGAATTTTCAAGGACAAATTAGATATATATTCCGTTATGACAGCTTCTAACTCGTACGATTTCGAACTTTGATCCCTATTGCGCAACGTCAATGAAACGATACCGTATTCCTTCTCACGTGCCATTTTGTCTCCGAAAGCAAAAATAGCTATTCTTTCGTAGCGTATTGGCTTTAATTTTAATTCTTTAACTAATCGAGATGAAATAAAACTTCGATGACTACCATTGTCTAAAATAACATTAGTTAAGACTGAATTTTTGTCCGAACAGGCTAAAACTGTACATGTTTGTAAAAAAGGCTTATTTTTGGTACATATATTACTATGAGACACAGAAATATTCTCGGCGTTTTTATTAGATTTAGACTGCGAGTCATTCAAAACAGTTTCGCTTTTCACTTGCTTCTCACAACCTCTCATCGTAACATTAACGGGTTTATTTTTTCTACACACTGACTCATGATGAAAATTGCTTGAACAATTTTTACACGATATTTTTGCCCTGCATTCGCGAGACATGTGATATTTTCTAAAACAACACCAGCATCTAGATTCAATCTTCAGCTTATTTATTTTTTGTTCTACATTCAATTTTTTACAACTTACGGAATCGTGATGACCGTCACAGAATAAACAAACATTTTTTATTTGTGTATTTAACGCTGAAGCGGTTGATATATTTTTAGGCTTTGAATAGTTTTTCGGATAAGTTTGACCACTTTGATAATTTTGGGAAAAGGATCGTTTCGTTTCGTAACTTTTTAGGGGGCTCATCACAGTTTCGGCAATTTCCCTAGATTCGACTTCATTCCTCAAAAACGTAATAATTTCCGAAACCTCACAATTCACTTCCCTATTTCGTTTTCGGTGAAAATCTAACACCAAATCTTGTGGTAGCAACTTCAATAATACTGGATTCAATAAATGCCCATATGAACCTTCTGTTACATTTAATGAACGCAAATTTCTTATATTAACTTCTATTTCATCGTATAATTTACGCAAACCCTTAACATTAGACGAACATCTCACGGGTTCTAAGCTTAATAATTTAGTCATGTAAGAATTTATAATAGAATCAGTTCTACCATATCTTTGTTTTAAAAGCTCAAGACATGAGTCATAGTTTTTTTCATTTAATTCAAAACCGGCAACAACGTTATATGCAGGACCAGAAAGAAGAGATTTTAAATACTGGAATTTTTCAATTTTCGTAAGTGAATTGTTTGAACCGATTGCGCTATCAAAACAGTTTAAGAATTCCATAAATTTGCCAGAATCACCAGAGAATCGCGAAATTTCTAACTTTGGTAATTTTAAAGCTGTAACGGTATTTTCCGAAACACTAGATGTGTTAAGAACTGAAGAAGACCGCTGAACATTTTCTGCTGCTAATTCTTTAATTTTGCTCTTTAGTTTAATCTTAGCGAACAATATTTTGTCATCGTATTCTTCCGAAGCTTTTAATTCACTTTTAAATTTTTCCGGATCGTCTATGAGTGCTTCCACCTCTAAATCATGGCTTTTCAAGATCTGCTCTTTCGTTTCTAATAGTTCCAGTAGTTCTGATAATGAACTTACGTCTTCGACAGCTTCATCGAGCTTCTGCACTCTTTTAACTAGTTTAGTAACACTAGCGCGAACGTTACTTCGTTTTTCAATTATTTTCGAAAGCTTATCCATATTAACTCTGAATTTGTGAGCTCAAAAGATCTTACCTCCACAGTCCAGTATGCAACCCAAAAGCGTACGTACAGTATCCAAACTTCTCAGAAATATAATCCAGTAATGATGACTAATTACTTCCGATATTCCACATTCGCGGACAAGATGCACCAATTTTGCATCTAATGGTTCTGTGAGACTAAAGGTGCATCCAAGAGATAATAAGAGGTTTAGCAAACAATAACAACATTTATTTACAAGAAAATATATGAAAATTTCAATCAATTAGAGATATATTATTAAGCATCTCTGCCTTCCACGTCCTACACCTTTAGCATCCTGCCTGCCACTGGCTAATGGAACGTACACAGCGCCCTCTAGCCGAATGGCGCGGAAAATACGTAACAATGATCATAGCGTCAGTAATCTGCATGCAGCATCATGAGTTAGAATGGTGGAATGCTGTGGCAGAAACTGAGAAAAATAGTGCACTTTTTTCCGTATTAGATCAGCCGCAATCAGCAGTTGCTTGTTACAAGTACTGACCGTCGCTTATCTCTTACACTGACTTTTCTTGCCCGAATGGAAGTCGATGACGCCTGGCCGTGGAACATCCTCTGGAATGACCGGGCACATTTTTGTCTCAAAGGAGCCAAAATGCTCGAATTTAGACTACGGAAAATCCACACTATTCCATTACACTCGCTTAAAGTTACCGTCTGGTGTGGGTTCGCTTGCATTTGTTTTTGTTCATTTTTGAAATTCAATTATTTGAAAACCATTTTGTACTCGAAAGTAAACCGACCCCAAAACTTAGCCCAAAAAAATGCTAAAAATTCTGGAGCATTCGCACGTAAATATAACGTATGTGGTTTTTATGAAAATTTAGCTTACTGATATCCATGAAGTCCTAGTCATTTTGTGCACTGGCTTTTAAGGGTATGTAATATATTTGTTTGTTTGTTTCTTTTTTTTTTTTTTTTTTTTTTTTATTTTTTTTTTTTTTTTTTTTTTTTTTTTTTTTTTACGGGAATCTAGACAACGAATACTCGTAAATTTCTGTTGCATTTTTGTCAACCAGATTTGAAAAGAGACTTAATCTATAAGTTCCAGTAGAGTTCTCTACCACTACTGATACCACTTAATGAAGACTAAGTCAAGGGATACGAGCAGGGACGTAGTTAGAGATGGGAAAGGAGGGACATTTGTCCCCGAGCGCAGCATCCAGTGGGCACAAAACTGATATTACGAATATTTAGAATGCAATGTTTTCCACTCTTTTCAAACAGGAGGGGGGCGAGATCTTCAGTTTCCCCAGGCGCTATATATCCTAACTGCAGCTCTGGGTACGAGTAAAGTTCTATTTATCTTTTTCTATTGATTTTCATGGGGATTCATCTACGGATTCCAATAGAGTTTTATTGCTCTTTGTTAAATAATTTTCACAAGAACTTGGCTTATATGTAGCAGTAGAATTCTGCTGGTGTTTACCATCCATTTTTAACAGAAGCTTGGGCTATAGATAACAGTAGACTTTTACTGGTCTTTGGCAACTACTTTCTGGGAGGATTTGCCCTACATCGTACAGATCTGTTGGTTTTTCTAATATATCTTTTCATTTTTCTAAGTATTCAATAGGTTAATTCCCCATACAAATTTTTTATTGATCTATACTGGGCAGGATAACAATTTAATCTCCAGAAATTTCTTTTTTTGCGCAATTAGATTCAAATATAGCATGCGCATCCAATTCTGGCTTTTATTTGTGATGTTCATTGTATAAATTAAATACTATAAGAACTTTAAATTAGTTAAGAACTTCAAAGTTAGTTTTTATTTTAAGAAATAAGGTTCTTAATTGTGATTAGTTAAGATCTGAAAGGATTTGTTTCATCACATAAATAGATTTTATGTGTAAAAGAGTGATTAATGATTAAATCATTAACCCAAAGGAGGAAATACGATTGTAAACAAAATAAAATCAACGTCTTACTAATCCACAGTATAGAAACTAAAGCTTTTTAGCCAAAAGGATTAAAATCTTTTGGAATTAAAGACTAAAATAACAAAATGAAGAATAATCATAAGCCAGTTAAAAAAACACACAGAAAAGAGAAATACAATATTACAAATAAGAAAAATAATATTTAACAGAAAAATTTATGTGCAATTCCAAGTAGTTTAATTTAGAGAATAAATGCATTGGATTACATCAATTAAATCGATATTCCAAGTAAACATCGTACACTGCAAATAATGGAAGAATAAACGTACGTTTATAAAATATTTTTTTCCTCCTTTCTGCATGCCTTCGAGGTGTAACGGTAGCACACTTGGCGCATATTCGAGAGGTCCAGAATTCGAGTCCCGGCGAAGGCAATGCTCATTTTTCATGTCTTTTGCTTCAAAATAACCTAATGACGCTACACGTTATCAGAAACGATGAAAGTAAATTATAAATGGTTTCAGAAAGAAAAGCATTTATCGGAAAACATAAGCGATGTCATTGGATTCAAATTCTATTACATATAGGCAAACATAAGTGTTGCATGTAAAAATAACTTCCAGGTGTTACAATATCGTTTGCTACCTCTGCTGTTATCACATATGGAATTATCGCATGCTCTGGTGTATGCAATCTTAGTAGCATATGTGTCTACAAATCTGAAGATCCATGATTCATATCCCGGCGATGGAATAATACACTAATTTTCTTTCCTTTTCGTCTTTGTTTTCTGTTCCGAAGGACTTAACAGCCGTACAGTCCCATCAACTTTCTTTTCTATTTTGCAATTTCCTCAGACAATTTCGTTTTACTCTGATAATTCGTGATAATGATTTTCCCATCGTTCATCAGTACACAACTTAGCTTTCCTGGGGATAGAGTCCGGTTAATCCGTCCACGGTTAACGGTAATAGTAGTTTCCTGCTATTTATTAAAGCTATTATTTCTTTCTTTCTTTTTGTTAAACAACTGTGGTCCTCAATGAACAGGACTTTGTACATAATTTATCCAAATTATCCCAGTATGCTTCTAACTCGCTGTGTTATTTCATCCAAATAAATCCAGTACGCTAATTCGCTATGCTATTCATCCAAATAAATTCAGAATGCCATTGACTAAATTGCAGACATACTACTCATATTTCCCACTGAATGATACTTAATACTTAATATAAAGGAAATTTTCAATTATACAAACAATAATAAAAAAGCTGATGCGTACACCCCATGACTTCCTTGTACGGAATTTTAACATTTAACATTAACCATTAACATTAAACATTTTTTCCTGCATTTCATTAAAACTTATTGAATTGAATTAAATGTACTTCGTCGATAGCGTATAAACCGCAATAGAATAAAAGCACTCTTTAAAATTCACTACACTTATTTACCAAAGCGACACTGTGGCGCTAGATTCACTTAACAGCGTTACATCTCATTCATTTTATAACACAGAATGCACAAATATTATACCATCTGAAGAATTATCCAATCATTCCCACATGTTCTATTCAAATACTATAATAAATCTAAAACGATGCATAAAAGAAATTAAACAAACAAAAAAAGAAAAAAAAAGAAACAGCTTTTCACAGACGATTTAGTATTTCCCATTCAATTATTTCAGTTCTCACTTAGCGACAAGGCAAAAATACATAAAAATTCAAAACATCTATATTAAAAGTTACGAAGTAAACCTTAAACACGTATTTCCTCGAATAAATTCCAGAATAGATTAAGCATGATTAAATACGCAATAATAAAAGATGGCTTTATCTTTGTAGTTGCGAAGTTTATTTTCTCTAGATTGGCAACAAATCCACTATTTTGCTAAGTGTCAAATGTAAACAAATATGCCTGCTATAGTAATAATAATTAGGCTTAGCTACGCTCACAACTTTTAAACTGTTAGTAATTCTACAAATATTGCATGCAGATTTACTAAAGGCGTAAAACCCTTAATTGGAAGATAAGAGCAACATAATTCAAGCATTTTTAAAGCAAAAAAAGCATAGTTTACAAACATATAAGAATAAATAACTGAGATCACTGAACCAAGTAACAGAGCGGCGGCCGATTGCAACCAAAACAGGAGGTGCACATCTACATGTTATGACAGTCCTATATACACTCACTTCCAAACGTTAAGCACGGAGAGGAAAATGCCAATTTCCGGAAGCCAATCAGAATTGACGAGGATGCAATTCGCTGCAGAGGTAGATGGAAGTATGCAAATACGTTAGGTAACAGCCAATCGCGCTTTCATGTCAAGAAATATGCAAAAAAGGCAGTCTTATAAGAAGCCAGTTTTATGAAGGGTTACAGAAGTTGATTGCAAGTGCTGATAGAAGGTGTTTAAAAATTTCGTACAATTTGTTTCCAAGACATACGTGTTTCTATGACTTCCAGAAGACGAATGGAAGATTCTGAGCGCTGGCGTGCTGTGGGCGCATTGAAGCAAGACAGTCGATCACAGATGTTGCTCTTTTCTTCGGTGTTCATCATTCTGTAATTTCACGTTTATGGAAGCAATTACAAACCACACAGACAGTTGTCCGAACGCCCGTAGCCGGTCGCCCAAGGGTTACAACCCCCACAGAAGATCGATATATTGCTATTGTAGCCAAACGGAATCGCATAGCGACCTCCACACATCTATGGTTACAGCGTCTATTGGTAAGCCGATATCTGCAGCTACTGTACGCCGAAGATTACATATGAGTGAACTGTACGCCCGGGTACCTCGAGTTTGTGTTCCTCTATCTGTCCAATCAAGAGGGACACGATTACAGTGGTGCGGGGAACATGTCAATTGGAATGTGTCTGACTGGGGCAATGTCATGTTTACTTATGAGTCAAGATTTGCTCTGGAGCCAGATGACAAGCGTATAAGGATATGGCGTGCACAACGAACACGCAATCAGTCCCAAAACATCACCGAACATCACGCATTCCGAGGCAGAAGCATTATGGTGTGGGCAGGGATTTCATTGGGATACCGCACCGACCTGCACATCTTTAAACGGGGTCCTTTGACGACTGTCCGGTATCGAGATGAAGTCCTAGAACCCATTGTGAGATTGTACGCTGCAGCAGTTGGCTCTACTTTTGTTTTAATGGACGATAACGCACGTCCCCATAGTGCTGACATCGTCGATGACTACCTGGAGAGTGAAAGGATTGCGCGTATGGCATGGTATTCCCACCTCCAGCCACTCTTATTGAGCTTGAAACTCTCTACTAGAAGAATGGCGATTGCTTAATTCTGCGGTGGTTGACCGCCTAATTGAAAGCGTGGTCACAAGGTTTGTATACAGATGAAGGGGGATCACATACCTTATTAATGTCCTTTTTTTCATTTTATGTTGTTTATTTTCACTTTATACATAATTCTGTTTAAGTCTCCAGTATGTCATTATCTGACAACTTACAAAAATTTAATATTGTTTTCATTTCTGTATATAATTATTGATTTTGTTTTATGCATAAATATATATGCTACTTTCCTGCCGAATTTTGTGTCACTCAAAGCAGTATTGTTGATTTTTTTGCATTTTACATCTTCGTGCTTAACTTTTGGAAGTGAGTGTACAGCTTAACTTTTGGAAGTGAGTGTACAAAATCATTCTGAGGCTACTCGTTTTTAAGTTTCGCGAGATACATACGCACGTACGCAGAGATGCCACGAAATATTCTCTTCAGAATCCATTTTAAATCGGTTTTATAATTTTTTTAGGAAAAAAGAGTCCTTTATTCTGTCCTTACGTACAGATGTCACGGAAAAACATCGTTAAATTGCATTCGATAGCAGTCAAAATGGATATTTTCGTTGAAATATGATACCCGAAATTTTTCACGATTACAATGCTTTCTTTTTTACTTCGTACAAGGAAGTAAAAAACGGTAATAAAACAAAATGTTCGTTTCTTTAGCGTACTAATTTCAATTGCTGAAGTATCGTATTTTCTGGCGTGTATATGTATATTTTAAGCAAAAAAAAAAGGTCTCAAAAGTCAGAACGACTTTTCCAGTATTATCCAAGTATTAACCAGTATTACCCAAGTATTAGCTAGTATTATCTAAGAGTGTTATGCAGTTTTACTCAAGTGCTAATCAATATCCTGTAGTAACTAGGATTACCCATTATTACTCAAATATTAACTAATATTGCTCAGGAGTAATATCCAGTATTAACCATATATTAACCAGATTATACATTATTACTAATATATTAACCCGTATTACCTAGAAAATATTATCTGATATTGCCCAAGTATTAACAATACCCTGAATTAAAGTATTACCCAAGTATTACCTGGAAGTGTTGTTATCCCGTACCCTAATAATTAACCAGTATCTTGTACTACCCAAATAGTTTACAGGAGTTTATAACTGGAATTTATTGTACAACAATTTGTAAGTAAATAAAATCAAGCTTAGCTGTCTGTGTGCAATATTCTTCTGAACGTATCAACGAAACAACTTTGCAGTAACCAGAGAGAGCAACTATATTAGGCAAAAATAAATCGCAAACTAAACTGCGCTAAAGCACGATTTTCTCTCGAGGTGTATTGTTGAAATTATTGAAACGTAAAGTTCTAGACCATTGACTAATTTAACCAAGCATAAACTTACAGCCTCCTCAAAAGATCTGTTCAAAAACTCTTTCAAAACATTCTCTTAGACTAGGCTGCTGAAGGAAATTCGCCATTTCGTTGATAACCGTCTTCTAAACAATATCCTTTTACGACCCGCGACTAATGTCTGGACAATTGGCTTCCAGCCAAAGGGTTCCGTTTCTGCAACAGCCAATAAAAAGAAATTCTTTCTGTCGAAGCAAAAGCGATCTGAATCTTGGCAATTTGATTATGGCTGCATTCCAAAGAAACAGATTTTTAGTTTTTCTTGCTGTGACATTCGAAAGTGCAATTATATTCATGCTTGATAAATGCATTAATTTGTACTGAAGTGAAAACCTATTTGGGTCAAAGTGAATATTTTTCTATTCAAACGTTAAGCTCAATAAGAATGCGAAAGAGAAATAAAGCCTCGACGATAAGCAAAGAAATTTATTTTTAGAAATCACCACACAATGTTTAGATCTGAGTTTTATTTTCACATGTTAAACGAATATTGTTGAGTATTCAAAAGGAGAGTTAAGGCGCCAACAGTCCCCGCTGTCAAAAACACGCCTCTTTCGATTTTTCAAGTAACCTTCTGATAATGGTGTACCTTCTAATAATATCGATATAAAATTAACCCCAGTATATCAAACATTCACTATGACATATTGTTCTGTCGTAGTTGCCTTTTGGGAAGAACACTACTGAACAAAGTTAACAATTTGCCTCAAAGCAATATCCTTTAAGCTAAAAATTTTCATTGCATTGTGAATTTTACCAAAACAACCCATGAACCTTGATGCTCGTGAACTTACTGTAAATCATGCATCTCAAAATGTGTAACTTAAACATAACAAGGACACAATAATCGATATTAAATTTCAAGAAAATCGTTAGTATTTATTTCTTCAAATTAAATCAGATATGACAATAACAATTAGATAATAAAATTTTTTAACCCTCCCCAAGGAGTGAAAAAAAAATAACCTGAGAAAATTCTAATACATTTGTATGTAATATGTGTTTTTAACAATTCAGTGATTTCAAAATAAAACATCAAATTTCTGTAAGTGCTAACTAAGCATAACTATTTCATTTTAGTAAAATTTTTTAAATTCATAACAAACTATTTCTTTACACCTATGAAGGTTCCTTCACCTTAATATTGCATCTTAATTAAAAAAATATTACCATTTAGGACAAATCTAAATTTACATCTTATTATTGCACAGAAAATAAAAGCTTCTAACATTCAAATTCGATTAACTGAGTTACAACAAAATCACCTCTTTGGGAAAATTTAGATTATTAAAACGGAGCAATTCTATTTCAGTTAACAATTTATTTAACCTTAGAAAGGACAGTATGCTCATCAAATAAAACTAAAATTTAATTCCTCAACACCTCAGAATCCAAAAAAAAAATGCAAATAATTTTAAATTAAACCATAATTACTTTTTTTTTAAAGCTGTGAATATAGTTATTGACCGGATAGATTGCCACTAAACAAAAAGAAAAAAACAACACTTATCTTCCCTTCTGGCTGACTGTATCAATGGTCAGGTTGTAGAGACATTCGGTTATTACGAAGCAAGAGACATGAAAAATAAGCAACGCCTTCGCCGGGAATCGAACCAGGACCTCTCGGTTACGCGTCGAGCATGCAGACCACTACACCACGAAGGCATGCGTAGAAGGCGGAAGAAATACCTTATAAGGTGATCTTAGGTAGAAGGTGGAAGAGAAACACATTCCTGTAGATGATCATAAAGAACAGCTGATTCTTCAATTTGATGGATGCTTGAATTTCTAGATCACGCTGACGATGGAGTAGTTTTGAATCCAAAAACGGAGGGATCACTATGATATATTATAACACTACATTCTCATTTAGCGGGAGGGAAAAATGCGCAAAGACTCAAAATATCTTCATTAAAAATTGTAAAATACAGAAAAATCTGAAACACCCGAAAACATCAAATACAGTTAAAACGCGTTTAAAAAATCATATTAAAATGAAAGTTTCTACACCAAAACAAGCAATCCGTCCAATGGGCAGAAAGAGCAAATTCTTGGTGCACAAAATTGAAATGTAACTTTTGGTCCCACTAGCTGCAAAGTGATTAAGTGATAAAGTGACTTAGTGAATTAAGTTGTTTACTTAATTCACTAAGTAAACAAATGGTGGCTTGTTAGGCCTAGCACCCCTTAAACCTTTTTACATTGTTGATAATTCTACAACTATTGCATGCAGATTAATAGGCATGAAACCTTGAGCCGAACATAAGAACAATATAATTTATCTACATTTAAAGCAAAAAATGCGCAGTTTACAACATATGAGAATAAAAATACTGAGCTCACCAAGCCAGGTAACAGAGTGGGAACGAAAATGACAAGTGCACAACTATATGTTAAAGCAATCCCATGTATAAAATTTCAACGTTATAGGGCTGTTTGTTTTTGACTTTTGCAAGATACAGACACGTTGTCACGAAAAAAATCCCTTCTGAATCCATTGTAAATCCATTTTACAATCCGTTTTGGTAAAAGAGTCCTTTATTATATGTCCTTGTGTACAAAAATCTTGCAAAAAAAATCGCTCCAATAGATTCGAGAGAGGTCAGACTGGGCATTTTCGTTGAAATATGATACCCAAAATTTTTCGCGATTACAATACTTTCTTTACTTCTAGCAAGGAAGTAAAAAAATTATGATATCATATAAATAATAATAATAAATAACAATAATAAGACTAATTATCTTATCAATAACAATCAATAATCATGATACCAATAATAATAGTTTTATTTATTGACCGCAGTGTATATTATTGGTATGGTATTATATATTATTATTATTGATCTAACATATTGTTACGTGAGTACGGATTCGCAATGGATTGAGCGCACACAGAACTCACAGAAAACTTAATAAAATTTATTTTTCTGAAAACACTTTAGAGTTGCGCAATTTTCCACTCAAAAATACTTTCGCAGCTCTTCTCAGAGCACAATCAGTAGTTACCACTTCCAACCACTAAGAACGTTGAACATCAGGTAATGTTCACAGCCTGAAAAGTGTAATCTCGCACAGTGATCTCTCAGTACTCTGAGTTAAACTGAAAACTGATGCTCTCTTTGGTCTTATATATAGATTTTTTCTGTCCGCGGAGAATTTATAGTGTCTTCAATACTGCTCGAAGTCATATACAGTTACAGTAACATACAGGGCTGGATATAATTATTATATAGGGATCGAACCAAAAGGTCGCAAAATAGTGGCTAAACTTGGCCATTTTCGTCGATTACTCGCCAGACTTGGTGACAAAACTTAGTTTCCAAAATTACCATCGGCTCGGCACTATTGGCCATTTATTTCGATTGTGGTGTAGTGGCCGATACCGCTGCATAAAACCCCGGTTGTGATACAGGGTTCAAATGAACTTCTAACGCAAGTTCTAACAATAACATGAATTTTAATAAGATAAAAACATTAACATTCGCAATGCATGGCAATGTGGGAGTTTGATACATTCAGTCCCGTGGATTCAGATATTTGTAAACAGGAAAATACGCTACCGCTATTAACATTATACACGAGGAGTGATAGTTCTAGTGGGCTAGCAGGAAAAGCTCTCGCTCTTCTCAGGGAAAAACACCTTCCTCTCTCGCTGCTCCAAACCTTACTGTCTCGTCACCTGCGCTGAAGTACCCTCCTGAAGATTCCTTCACTCCCATAATAAAGGTATCCACATCCTGGTCCTGATGAAGAGACTTCTTTATCCCTTTGTTCCATTGAGTGACCTTCGAGGCTGCAACCGGAATCATTAATAAAGGCACCTCTTTGCAACAGGATTTCACCTGTGGTCTGTAAGAGCTGCCAATATCCGTAGATCATTCATCCTAGACAAAGAACCTTATCACAACTATTCTCCTCATAGAAGAATTTTCGGAGACTATGGAAGGGAAAATTCTATGTACATTTCACTGCTTCCAGAACAAAAGTGGTAACCATGTAAGTGGGAACAGAGAAGCCAGTTATTATAACCTGAACTTGAGATAACATCACCTTGAGACAGATAACATAAAAGCAAAAATACAACAAAAGATTTGAACTACTGCCTTACACAAAGAACATTTCTCAGGTTCGGACTAAGAATTCTTAATTTTACAAAATGCTAATACTCAAGATAAAAACATTTGTTTCTAACCATTTTGGAAAAGAAACACACCATGCCAACAATTTTGAATTTAAAAAAATATGCCAAAAGACTACAAAAACATTTTACAACAATTATCATTTTCCTTGATTCGATCTCCGTTGGATCAGCCAAAAGATAAGGAATATCAGCCTCTTCCTCGATATTCCTCACAACCTCCTATAACATCAGATTCACAATTTCAGGGAACTGATGATAAGGTTCAATCAAATTCACATAAAAAATGGTATCACTACTACTCTTACCCGGAATTTCTATGGTATAGTCGGTTTCGAAATTCACATTAGTTACTTTCCTATCTTTCCCGTATTCCAAGCACAAAGCCTTCCATACCCTTCGCAAAGCAGAATGCAACCCCTCAACAGAATTAATTTGAGGATAACACACCGAAGAATGATACACCTTAATTCCGAACTGTTGCGAACTGAAATTTGCGGGGTTTTATTAATTTTTAAATTTAACTGCTTAGTCAACCTCTCTTGTAGCCGAACCAACTCAAACTAAAATAAAACTACTAAAATAAATTAGTTAAAAAGGTAGGAAGGAACTGGTTGATTGAACTAACTCAAAATAATATCTAAATTAATTATTTCTTAAATCAATTAATTCACAGAAAGCAAAGCAAAGCAAATTCTTCTTAATAAATCTTAACCTAAAAAGGAAGCGGGAATAAATCTTCTTTGGTTTAACTATTTCAACTAAATACTATTTCAACTAAAATATTTCTAAAATTTCACTCATTTCAAAATTAACTCAACAATAACAAGTTCATATTCATTAAATCAAAACCTCATAAGCACCAGAGAAGAAATATTCAAACACCAATCAATCAGTTCTCTACGAAAAATCAAGCACTAGTTCTAACTTTCCTGGCACCTAAAACAAGCATTCAAAGAATCATTAATAAGTGGTTAGTATATAATCGTTGGCCTCGTTGTGAAAAAACTAAATGTATAAACATTGTACAATACCCCAAGCAAAATCTACATGTTTCTAAAAGCCCTTACGGCTCAAACAAATGGAGTGACTGAATAGATCAACTACGTAACACAAAAAAAAGGAACTGCAAGTAATAACATAAAATCACACTCATTTAATAATATCTTGGATAACTTAAAGATAGCTGGCCAGACTACCCTTACATACAACTGTAAAAATATTCCACATTATTTCTTTTAAGTCGCTTATCAAACCATATTTAGAATTTAACAGAATAAATGACTATTATGATTATTCTATATGTAAACTTAGTTGCTTATAAATGGATCTCACGTAAGCTAATGTAGGAATTACAATTACATGTTTTATAGACAATAATTTTAAATTCTAAATAAGGCACAAACAATCCTTTTCTTTTTCTTTTTTTATTTTCAAATAAATTTTTCTCTTTCTCCCCAAATTAAGGAAGATTAGTTTAAATTATACTACTTAAAAATACTATAAGCTTACGAATAAAAATATTAAGTAACTCACAGTTAGTCGACAAGCGCCCATCAAACCATGCTGCAAATCGGAGACAACTTAAGCACTTCATAATTAACTGAAGATTAAGTCCTTTGAACTCAGCCCACAATAAAGTGAACAAGGATGATATAATTGCTGATAAGTAGGAAACCAGGCTGTTGATAACTCAAGTTATACTGAAATAAATGAATCGACGAATGTCTGCGCGGATCATTTACCACACTGCCCAAATAAGGTGAAGAGGGATGACATCATGGTTGATAGAAACTGGATATACTATAGTAGATGAATCAAGGACTGCTCTGACACAAAATCATTCTATCGACCCACAATTTGAACTCTTATAGTCAGTCGCCCCTAAACTCTGTAGAACGCTCATTAAAAATCCAGGAGTTACCACCTCACACTTCTGGCGTAACCAGTTTAACCTCGAGCTAATGCTTGGCTCTTAAAGCAACGAAAATCCCTTCAGCTAAAAGTCGAGGGAGACATACATCCGCCCGCAAAACGCAAGCACAAACCACCCGCAAGAGTGAAGCTTAGTCTCAGAGCAAACGCCCCTCTGGTCCCTTTAAATTAACTACATCCTCAAAAACACGAATCCGTCTCATAAATTCCGGCGCAAGCCGCCGCAGCATCGCAAGCGCGAGCCACCCGCAAGAGTAAAGTTCGGCCACAGGCCCAAAAGCCCTCTCTGCTAATTCTCTTCTCTGTATCAAAACTCAACTCCACTCAACTCAAAAACTGACTTCAAAACTCGTGCAAGAACCGAGGAAAACTCGGTTTCTCCTCCCATAAAATATTACTGGTCAAAACCTAACACATAAAATTAAATTCTTGCCAACCCGACGCTTTCGCTATAATTTAACCGAAAAAATTCAAACCCCTCGAACGAATCAAAATAAAGTCATTTTCTACAGTTGACGGTTGCTCAAGCTGTGGAAATGACTCCTCCAACACCTGCGAAAACTTGAGACTAAAAATTCGACCCCCCTTACTAACAAGCGAAAACTCAAAGAACCAACAAAGTAAGCAGAAACAACAAAAACTGCCCTTTCAAGATCCAGTTTACAACCTTTCCTTTCTTCCGAAGTTATAAGCAAAGCAACATTCACAAAGCTAAAGTGTAAGCGAATTGCGGACAGCCAATTACGATATCCATTTTACTGCTTCGTAACAAAAGACAAAGGAAACGACACTATACTGCTTTCAGTTGCAACTGTCATCTTAAAGCTAGTCCCACAGATGTTACTTCCGTTAAAAGACGCTCTCCTTTCTTCGTTAGAAAATTGGACCGTTGAAGAAAAATAATTGCCTAAAGATCTTAAATACATTCTTTACAAATATATATATATTCTGTATGCTTTTCACAATTTCAGATTTAAAAATCAGATACAGATAAAATACTTTAATAATTGATTACTTAAACGACTAAATACACTTAAATTTTGAGACACAGAATTCGCGACACAACAGAACTTACTGAAAAACTCAGATTTAGGTTCACTAGTAAACCATCTACACAAATCCCAATGAATCTCCTTTGGGTAACCTGATCTAGAAAATATTTGTATTAAGGCTTCAATTGCACTTTTAGAGCTTAAATTTTGCATAGGAATGGCATCTGGATATTTGATAGCAACATAAATTGACGTAATTAAGTATTTATTTATTCTGCTCAGCCGCAGCCCAGATTCTTGCCGCGTATTCTTTCGCCGCTCTTTCATCATAATCTTCGACATTAAGAATAGCCTGCCTAATTTCTCTTACTTTATTTTCCTGAGATGTATTGGTATCAAATCCTCCGTTAATTTTCATAGAGCTTTAGTCAGTTTCCTCATGAACTCACCAATTATGAAAAAAATAGATAAGAAAATAACCTACACCAAAATACAAAAATAAAACAGGTCTGTCCAAACTGCGTAATACCCTCATAATTCTGAATACTAATTGCCTTAAAACATTTAATGATCTCTAAATATTTAACATATACATACATACAAAACATAAATCAAAATGCTGATTCAGATGCAAATTTTTCCTGCACTATCACAACTATAAAAATACTCTCTTATGACTCTGAACTGATTTAAAAACTAAATTTTTCCAAAGCGTACCGCTACAATACTTCAAGCAATTTAAACAGTTACTAGAACTATAGCACAAACAGTTAAATTTCACTTAGCAAAAGTTTAACCACAAGAAAACTTTTAATCCCCAGTAACAGAGCTATATCCAAAATCAACCTAGTCTCGAATAACTGGTGTAACTTATCCAAAATCACAAAAATGGTACTCACCATTCCTTCGACGACTTCGATGACTCTCCTAACCCTCCTCGAATACACATAACTCTTCCGAGAAATTTCATTCCTTTTGCGGCGCTAGATAGCACTTCCTTCGATGGACACTTTCTGAAGAAACTTCACCAAACAAACTGTCCTTCTTACGCAAAATTAGATGGTTCTTGTGCAGAGAAAATGTCTCTTGACTACTCCCATAAAGTCCCTTACAACACTGCCGTTTCTGGAACTTCCATTCGACAATCCGGAACACTCATATAACGAAATGTATGGAAAGCAACGCACGATGTTAGCTGAAATCCACAGACAAGAAGTCCATTCCTAAATTTACTTTCAAAGAAACAATCCCAAAAGACTGCCATCAATTATAATATTATATCTGTGGTGTAGTAGCCGAAACAGCTTCATAAAACCCCGGTTGTGATAGAGGGTTCAAATGAACTTCTAACGCATGTTCTAACAATAACATGAATCTTAACAAGATAAAAACATTAACCTTCGCAGTGCATGACAATGTGGAACTTTGATACACTCAGTCCCGTAAATTCAGATATATGTAAACAGGAAAATACGCTATAACTATTAACATTATACACAAGGAGTGATAGTTCTAGCGGGCCAGCATGCCCATCGCTCCAGCAGGAAAAGTCCTCGCTCTTCTCTGGAAATTCTTCTCAATATTATTTATTAGTTTGATCTTCTCAGGATTATTTATTAGTTTGTTCTTCTCAAGATTATTTGTTAGTTATTAGTTCAGACACTGCGCACACTTTTTGTACTTATTTACTGTTAATTATAATATTGTATCCTATCTACTTATGAGTGGATAATGATTAATAAAACAATACCAAAAAAATCTGAAAGCTTTCAGATTTTATATTACGTCAAAAGTGGCTTTTTTTTAACGTTTCGTGTGTTACCTTTATTTATTAAACATTAAGTTCTTCGCACTTAAACCATAAAATTCATTCAACAACAATATCATAAAATATATAAAAGAGCATATCTTTAGAATTTCCGATACACAGTCTCACGTGCTGGAGATAAAAGTGTTCTTTATTTTAATACAGTGTTACCATTGCTTGCTTTGAGTTTGTGAATCAAAAATTCTTTAATGTTTGACAAAATATGAAATAGATAATAAAACAAATTCCAAATTTGGGCTTGAAGATGCCCATATTCGAATGGAGGACTACATTATTCAAAATTGGATGTTTCTAGGTACGTTGTTTTTTCACAGTGCGAGAAACATAGATACATTCATGCAGATTCTTCATTATTTAATTTCTTTTAATATAATGCAGGATTCTAATACTTAGCGGCAAGAATTTGAAAAGTGAATCGACATTTATAGTGAAATGACGCTAAATGTCAAAACGAAATTAATAGCCCTTCTGGACAAATTGCCCCTTTAGACTAATACAACTGGGTCGATTATAACTTATGAAGAATGAAATGATGTTCAGAGAAGAACAATTTTCGAGGAATGACATAAACAAATGGCCGCATTAGATGCTGTCTGTTACACATACAAAAAAGGAAGAAAATATCCTGGATTCGACAGTATTTTGACTATTATATACAATTTAGTTTCATGAAAGGTGCAGATAGGAAAACCATAGTGTGTTATCTACTATTATACGGTCTTATCAAATGAGTTTACGAGACTTTCAAAGTGGCACCTGGAACTAAAACATCCTAACCACAATAAAAAAAATAATAGATTTCCTTGTAAATAAGAAGAAATAATTAATAGTTAACAAACAATCTATGTCTTCGATTTTCCTCAGAGGGCTTTGTCTGGCAGTTTAGTTAGGGCTTCTTATGAAGTTTTCCAAGTGATTGCTGAAAATGGATACCCTCATACAGTTACGAAAACTTTAATAGCTCCTGTAAAGAAAATGTTAGCATCTGGTATATCTGATAAAAAACAGCAAAACCAGAAAAATATGTTATCTCTCTCCGATAACACAGTGAAACATAGAATAGCGAAGAAATTGTTATAGTTCGCTTAAAACAATGAAATGATATAAAAGTACAGATATATCGCATAATGTCAATTTAATGTATTTTATGAAATTTTAATTTGAGAATATATGTAATGAAGACTTTTTTACAAACCATTTAATAGAAGAACAGCAGCAGAATAAATGTTTGCGCTCGCTCAATGTCAAGCGCTCTTGCAGTTCTTTTTCCAAAAATAAAGAACATGACGTCAGAATGTGCATAGTTGCATTGCAGCATACACAGAGAAGCCTTGGCCATAAAAGAATAGTAATTGCTACTGCAAACTGCTATGCAAGACAATATTAAACTTGCAAATTTTATAAAATATCGTCCCTCGAATTTAGGTTATTCTATGCATTATGCGAAAAGATAGGCAGTGAACATAAAAATCATCTTTTACATTGCGAAGTTCGATGGTTATCCAGAGGAAAAGGTTTGGAGAGACTTTTGGAATTGAGAGAAGTTATTTTAAGGATTTAAACTGGCATCTCCTAGCAACTCAAAGTGCAGTATTTGAATTTAAATGTAGTTGTAATAATGTAAATTGGTTGATGAACTTACCTTCATGCTTTTGTGACATTAAATATATCCGTTACAAAACAGCAATAGTTTTACAAGGAAAGATGGAAGTTCGATTTGTAGACCCTTCGTGGGGAATCAGGAAATTATAATGCTTTAATGAAACTAAGTGCAGTGCAAAAAGTATATAAAATTAGTTCCATGCTATCAAGGAACATCTGAGAAAATTGTACACGAATCCGCAAGAATATTTTCTCCCAATTCATAGCAACAAAGCACGGGTAAGAAATCCTTTCACATTCATCAGAGACGGAACTACTGGATCCAGATACTGAATCCATAACTGAACTGTCTTGTGACGCAGCGCTCAAGAACAGCTTTGACAAAATACCATTGATAGATCTTTGATTATCCTGTTGTCAAGGGTTCTATTTTTGGCACAAAAAGCAATTACGTTTCTAATGATTTTTGTAACGTGTTACGAGTTGTTCCTGTTAGGTGTCCTTCACAAAGTTATTTAAAAATTGCTTTTTATGCATTTCCTAATACATAATAAATTCGACAATTTTTAAAACTAAAACAATATTCTAGGAATGTATTAGGTATTACATGGGATTCTAGGAGTGATACAATTAGAGAACTGAGGTCAGGAGAGGCTGTGCGATTAGAATAAGTTTAAAAGGGACTTATTATTAAGTATCCCAGTTAATGCTTAAATAACGGAACAGATCATGCAGTTTGAAATTTAGTTTTTTGTTTCGTAAAATTTATAAGAACCAAACCTGACGGTGCTCTTGTGCGGTTTTCATATGGCAAAGTAGTCCCCCATTTAAATAAATAGTGATGTATAGTTTCAGATTGCCTAGAAATACAGTTATCGCTAATATACTGCCCACTAGCAGCTCGAGCTTATAAAAGCTTATAAAAGATTTCAGTTTCAGTTCTATCGTTATGTACACATCTTGTGTTTATTAGTCTCATATGATAATCGTATGACGGAGATTAATTCTGAAATATTTCATATCTCTAGTTTTAGATTAGAAGTGAAATTTATTTAGAGATTTAAGCAGCTGTTAAAAATTAAAAATGTTTCGTACATGTGCAAGGTGATCCTAAACTAATGCAATAAACGTTAAAAAGATGGTAGAATTCTCCAAAACAAACAGTATTCGCCCTAGAAAATGTATGGTCTTAAGTGCAATAGCTATGCACTAAAGGGTACGTTCCATTTCAGCAAATGCACGCACACACACGCAAATCCAAGGTTGGAGAAAGAGAGAGAAGGCACGACACATCAAAATAAAGTTTTAATGAAAACAAATACGCATCAGATACTGCTTGACAAATTGAAATAATATAATTAGAATTGCATAGATTAAAGACACTGCAATGAATAAAAGGTATAACGATCAGCATTTTAGCTTAGTGCCTCTACTAACCACTGTCCCCCCCAAACGTTACTGTGGTGACGAATTATGGTCCTTAGTTTGCGCTGATTATGGAAACAACAGACACACAAATATGAAACATATTAACTTTATTTTCTTCCATTGTGTATTAGTTGAAAATAATATAAAATCAAGTCTCCTTGACGTGCAACCACTGATTGTAATGTGCAACAATTTAACAGCATTCCTCCTACAAATAACCAACTGGGTAGAGCAATCTATTTTGCTAAAGTTCACACTTATCCAAAACTATACCGAATATTTGGCGATCACTTTTCAGTCGAACAATGAAATCCGCTAGGCAAAGTAAGACGAAGGCAACAGCCAAGGTCTCTACTATAAGTAATACCGTTACGATGCTTCCTCTCAATTAAACACTCATTCGGACGCTAGCTATTGAGCGTGAAGGTGCGCTTGCCTTCGCTCAGTGTTCTGCGCCATTTTGTTGTGGATACACGTGGATTTACGCTTTTGATTCACGTCGCTTTTGGATACTCGGCCGTTACTGGGTGAGTACTAATTTTTTACGCTTGTTCTCCTCTGTGTTCTTACGAGATAACTCAGGGCACAGGTGACTCTCTCAATAATGGCTGATCCCTCGGGATCAATCGAGTTTAAACCAGGATCGATAATGGCTTTGGTTAGTCATAATTTAAGATTAACTGACGAAATAGAAGAATTAAATTAAAACGGATTCAGGATATGGGTAATGGTACTGAGGAAACTGATAGAATAATGAACGCGCTCCTCGCCGAACATGAAAAGAATATGGCTATTCTTTATAGAGAAGATGGCATGGAAATGTTAGCGAAAGTTATAATGAGTCAGCCTCCTATCGTTCCCGCTAAAGTAAATACGGAATGGCAAAATGCTCCAACTTCAAAACGAGCACGTAGAAGAAGAAACTCAGACGAAGACGAATATCCGCCGCTTAAAGCTACAAATCAATTCAACGCACTGCAGGAAGAAAATCTTGACGCAAACAAAATGGACGACGATTCGGCGCCGCCGCCGCCAACGTTCTCGCAACCTAAAAAATTCGCGGGTAAAATTCTCCCCTTGGTTATTACTAAA
>KK114742.1:0-20890 GCA_000611955.2 Stegodyphus mimosarum
GAATACTCAGGAAAGGTTAAAGTCTGAAAATGCGAATAAAGAAAAATATTAGAATCAGTCATGATAAGACTGCTATAGAACAAGAAATTGTACAGTTGGCAAATTAAAATAGTACTATAAAATATAGAGTAAGTAAAAGCTATTCAATGAATTGGGTACAAATAGCAGTTAAAGGTTGTAAAATAAAATGTTTAATTGAAAACTATCTCTATATTTAAGACATTTAAACGTGTATATTTAGCTGAAATAGTAAAATCAAAAGCGTGATTACAACCGAAAATTATAAAAATGGGTTAAAATTTAGAGTATCTTGGGAACTAGAAAGAAACAAAGTGTCAGAAAAGTATAAAATGGGTTAAAATTTAGAGTATCTTGGGAACTAGAAAGAAACAAAGTGTCAGAAAAGTATAAAATTTACATCTAAAATAATTAAAGTTCATGTATATGGTAAGAAAATGTAATAAACAAGTTCAAAATTAAGGTACTTTAAAAATTACGAAGGTTTGAAATGTACGAGTTACATAAGATGTAAGTAAAAAATAGCATCTAAAATTAAATAAAGTTCCATATATGTGATAAAAAACAGAGGAATTAAGCTAATCTTAAGAGCTTGTTTGAAATTACTAAAGTTAAAACGTAGGAAAGTAGTTAAAAATTATATGAAAGTCCTGTGCATAGTGTAAAAATATAGCAAATTAGTTAAACTTTATAGTATGTTGGGAAGTAAAAACATTAAAAATAGGAAAGAAGGTTAAAAGATTACATCTAAAATTAAATAAAATTCAGTGTGTATAGTGTGATAATATAATAAATAAGCTTAAGATTTACGAAATAAATTAAAAATTTACATCTAGTTAAAGTTAGGACTATACTGGAAATTATGAAAGTTAAAATGTATGAAAGTAGTTACAAATGGGACGTATATTATGCGAAAATATAGCAAATTAGTTAAACTTTATAGTATGTTGGGAAGTAAAAACATTAAAAATAGGAAAGAAGGTTAAAAGATTACATCTAAAATTAAAGTCAGTGTGTATAGTATGATACTATAATAAATAAGCTTAAGATTTACGAAATAAATTAAACATTTTACATCTAAATTAAGTGAAGGTCATGTAAACGATCAGAAAATATCAGAAATAAGTTAAAATATATAATATGTTGAAGATCGCATATGTTAGAAAGTATGAAAAAAAGATTGATTCATAAAATTAAAATCATATGATAAATTAAAATGTATATCTGAATAATTACACTCCTAAAATTTAATAAGTGAAATAAAATTACGAGTATATGGTTAAAAGATATGAAGAACGTCCTGTGTAAAATGAGTAATGTAATTAAGATAAAGGAAAATTAATACGCTCTGATGAAATAAAAAATTGTAAGGCATACGTTAAAACTAAGAGTGCATAGGACAATATAATTCTTGAAATATAGCTCAAAAATTAAAAATTTACATCTACTTGCCAGTCATTAAATTCCAGGCGTTTAGAGAACATAGGAAATAACCATTATATGCCTAGTAAAGACGAAGAAAAATACAAAGGAAAAAAATTCCTAAAATTAGAAATTACCCCTGGAAAATCAACAAAAGATAATCTCTTATCAAAGTGTGACGTCATCTTATCCACTAAATCAAGAATCCGGAAACATTCCTCCTTATCAGTTAGATTGCTTATCCGCAATCCGCCTCTGGCCTTTCACCGGGCACCGCCTCCCGACTTGTACGGCCTCACCTGCTTCCGGGCTCATCCGCAATCCGCCTCCTGGCGGTGAACTGTCCGTTTCACACTAATCATACAAAAAGAAATCAAGATAATATATTATGATTGACTTAGCTAATTTTTCAATAATTTGCAAAAAAAAAAATAAATACTAACTCTTTTATAACATAAATAATATGTTGTCTGATCTTAAAACGCGTATTTATATAAGACACAAAATTGTTTGAATGCACTATTTGTATAAAAGATATGTATGTTAAAATTTTATTTTTTCTTCTCTCTTCAATTTCATTCGGACTATATCTTCTTTCTAATTTTTCATAATTGAAGACTACTGTTAAAGCTAACTAATGTGTCAAATAAAATTGAAAACCGGAAGTCATGTTTAGAAAATCCTTAATTTTATAATGAATCCTGCACACAGCAGACTAAAATAAAACATTTTATTCATTTTTTATTCGATTCATTTAATGTACAGACCGCTAGTAGCGTGGCAACCAATAAAATATAAAAGAATCATAGAATTTGTTTTAATTCTTAAAATACCTTGTTTCGTAACCTTATAATACCTTTTTCAACCACAAATTTAATATATACAGACACACACAATAAAATATTTTTAGACTGATTTATTTTGGAAAATTAACTGTGAAAATTATAACAAAGATTTTTAGGTACTAGAAATAGAAGCATGTATGAAAACTTTTAAGCTAAACATAACTGTAAACGAAGCCTGCTAAATACTTCATTTTTTCATTTTGCTTATTAATCGTTAACTTGTATTTTTCCCCTCCTCTCATTTCTTATCTTAAGGAAGGGTTAAAATTAGCTGTCCTCGGCGCAGCTGTGATTAAATATGGGCATCCATAAAATATCTGCAGTACAAATGCATATTAAAAACATCTTAAGATATATTTATGGAAAACTTCTGGATAAAATTCCTCTAAGCTATGCCATATAAGGAATGCTTGAAAAGCTGTTAGGACAGGAATAATTCTAATATTAACAAGCAGGCATAACTCTACTTTTAGAAGAAATAGTTGTTTGAATGTTTTCTTCATTTCCCAGGAAAGCGGAAAGGGTGCAGCGTTTACATAAAATAGCTTGCCTTTCGTCTTTAATCCTCCCCCCCCCGACAGGATCTGAAAGACGCATTTGTATCCCGATTCTAAGACAGGCTTGTTAGAAAAGTTAACACAGTCAGTATTTGTCAGAACGAAATTTTCCTTACAATTACAGATACGAAAGAGTTTCAGCTGATAAGAATTAAATCAGTTTCTGTGCAGCGGTTATTCGTTACAACATTCTTTTTCCGTAAGACTCGAAAGATCGTTCTAAAAGCTTCAACTATATAAAAAAAAATAAAGTTAAAAATATACTTGTATCGATTCTTAATTACCTTATCATATCAAATAAGAGTCCATTGTATGTAGAAAAAATATACTGATTATTAAACGAGGGGGGGTTAGATATGCTTTTTTAAAACTGTATTAAAAGATCAAGCATTACAATTAATATGCGTCAGAAAAATTAAAAATCAAATCAGCTATTCTGACAACTAGAAAAATAAAAAATTCCCATAGCATAGAAGGCAGAAATAGAAATTTTAAACAAAATAAGCAAAAGAGAAAATACAAGTAACTTTATATTTTTTTTATATTTAAATTTAAAAAAAATTATTTAATAGTAACACACTACCATAAGAATTATAAAAGTTAGTTACCTAACTAAATTTTGGGAATAGGAACAGGTAAGTAATCAACAATTTTCAGTAGCAACAGACGAAAAACCTCTAAGGTTACCTCCTTACAGGCTCTTTGCAATAGATACCTTACTCCAAGCTAACTTACTGTATTTATTGACATCCTTGTCTTGCAATAATGCGACAGCAACTTAGAGCTAACTGGGAGAGCTAATGAATGACAGAAGGACCCATCCCTTCTTTTTAATAGCCCTTTTCACACTTCAAGAAATTCGGAACTTAGTTATCACAAAGGACTAATGATCAAACTAATGATCCTTATCATTAATAACTTGAAACTCCTCCTCTCTGAGGGGATATGAAGCTTCTTTCGTTTTATATTACAATTTAGTTACAATTGATGTTTTTATCTAGTACCCTCTGCACCAATGTATAAAAGTAAAAATAAAATCAATGTCTATTATTCTTATAAATCTTCTGAACTAATGTACAAATAAATTTCTTCACACATATCTAGTTCAGTAGGATACGAAAGGTCCTATAAAGGTTTAAGCATGGAGGTAGTAAGAAGGAGAGGCTCTAACCGGTTTCACCCATACACTGCTCTGAAGCACTGGCGATTCCTTCGTGTTGACTAAAACATTCAGTTTCTTACCATTAAGATCAATCGGTTTTGATCCGATCGGATGTAAATATTTTGTAATTACTTCGTAAATATACATATAAATGCATATAGTTTCTTTTTCTACAATATTTCTGAGTCCTAAGTATGTGAAAAGACTACATTTTTAAACAACATTTCATTCTAAACGGAATTAAATACTATACTTTTCACAGGACAGTTTGCTCAGAACGATTCAATTTTAATGAAATATTTTCATAAGTTTTCGTTAGTTACGTTAGAAAAAAAATTTAAGGTAATTTGATGTTATTCGGTTAAGGATTACAAAAATTAAGATCAAAGTTTATTGTATTATTAATATTAAAATTGTGCATTATTCCTTTTCTATTTATAGAGGTTCTTTCCAAAATACTTTCTTAAATATGGCATGCTTTCTTAGCTTCTGAGGCACCTTTTAAATCGAAAAATCGAAGTCAATTTATATTTAATGTTCTATTCGGCCATTTCAAATTGGAGCACCTTTTATTTTAATAGTGAAATACATTAAATATTGGTGCTTATTTCCATGTACTTAACTTTCTCTGAATAATTCTGAAAACGGAGAAAAAAAGGATTTTTTTTAATATTATTTAAAACTTGTAACTGAGTTATTATAAAATGTAAGGAAATAATTCTTTTAATTATCACCTTTTTTTACTATTTATTTCAACGATACATACTCTAAAACTCTTCTTTATTACTTCCTTAAGAACGCATCTCATAGAATTTGCTTTACAATACCTTTTAGCAGATTGCTTTCCAGTACGAACAATTTTTGCTTAAATAGTTTTTATAAACGTATTTGCAACAGGATTTTAATTTACGTTTACAATTCAATGTTAAGTTTATTATATATTTAGATAAATTTATAATCATTATAAATTTAGATGCATTTAATAATTAGGTTTCTTCAGAGTAACTTTCATAGGAGTTTATGAATGAGTAAATCCATCATTTCAAATACATTTATGAATAATTTAATAGATATTTACATATTTTGTTAAAGGCAGATACACGCTTTTTGCAAACATATGCATAAATGCCCATACATATTTCATATTTTTCATTTCGGGCATGTGCAAATCTTTAATTTCTGTGCATTCACTATATTTTTCGAGTAAAGTAATTTACAATAATTTAGCACATACCCGAAGTTTTTACATAAAAAATATGTATAAATATAATTTGAATGAAAATTACATGCATTATTTTTAATACCCATTCAAAGGTCAGATTTTCTTCGAAATTCCTCCTCGATAGCATCTCTCCCTTTAGGCAGATATCCCTTGCATGCCTTAATCTATTTAATAAAAACTTAACCTGGTCTATGTACCTTATTACAAATACTTTAATATGCATACTTTTATTTTTAAATTTAGCCATCGAATTTCAAACTTTTGGCTAAAACACGTTTTAGGATGCATTCATTATCAAATTCAAATCTTCTAGTAAATACATTTTGGCAGAACACTCAATACCTCTTTTAGCGATTTTACCCAGTTTAATAATTCTCTGATAATATAATAAATAATAGCTATCCATTTCACATTTAAACATAAACCGCCTTGTCATCAGATCGCAATCTTGATTGCCTTACTCTGCATAACATTGTTTCATTCGCCAAGTTCGTAAATGTATCCGTCTTCTGTTCCACATATTTGTGTAAAGCTGTGTATAATTTTACACAAATGCGTGGTTACAAATAAAGGAAAAATTAACTTATTGGCATATCTGTGTGTATATTTATTAATTCTGACGAGGATTGCAGCATTTGGTGGTAGTTTTATTTTTTAATTAACTAAAATAAGTAAAAAGTGTAAACCCAAAGTGATTATTTTTCAATTATTATATAAAAATAAAATGATGAGTTTAAAATGAGCAACTATGAAGTCTCTCCTCTAAAAATTTTTAAAAAGTGCATGTTACAATAACATGTGGATGAGAAAAAAAAATTATTTTATTTAAAACATTTTGGCGTTTGGAATATAAAATAAAAGTAGCGAATACTCTGTCAAGGGTACCGAAAGACGTATACAAGTTTAAAGGCACCGTAAGGTATTTTTCATTCTTTAAGCATAACATTTTTGCTAAAATCTATATTTTTGTAGTTCAACAGCTTATAATTTTATAAAAAAAATATTGTCAAAATTGCTGTTGTTAGTTCTCGATAAATAACCAAGATGTGATTTTTCCATAAATGTCAATAAACGATACAAATTGCTATTATCCATCAAACAATGAATGCTTCTTTTATGCGAAAGTGTAACGTTTTTCGATTTACATGGAAGTGTCGTGTGTCGAAATATTATGAAAGTGCTGTCAAAAGAGCTTCTAAATGTAAACAAAAAAAAAAAAAAAAAAAAAAACACTCCATCTAGAGACCGAAGCTTCTGAGCAGTGCTTCACTTGTAGTGCGGAGTTAGCCCCTCCTTCCTTTCTTCCCTCTATGGGTTTAAGACATTACGGCGTTACCTTCGGCTGTTTGGCCCTTACCTTGCAAACCCCTATTTAAGCCACTAGGAAGTAGGGCCTGATTAAAATGTGGTGCTGGATAATACGTCCCCACTGGAATTTGGCATCTGAGTCTAGATCGCCAAATTCAAAATTATCCTCGCTTTTCCCGGAATGCTCTTTAAGTGAGTAAGAATATAAGGATTTTATAGCTTTCCCACTTCGCGCCTTCGTGATGTAAGTAGTAGTACGTCAGTTGACAATTTCCCTATGAGGGCATAGCAGGCGTTTGATTCCCTATGAGGGCAATGCAGATTTTTCGTGTTTTCTGCTTTGAAAAGCCGAGGAGACTAACGACTACGACTACTAACGGCTATGACTGCAAGCATTCTTCGTCCCGCTGTTTGCCATGAATGGAGACACAGACAGACGTAAAGTCCTTGAACACGAGGAAAATGCATCCAACATTCTACTTTGGCCACTTTGTCAGGTTACTGAGAGACAATAGATATTTTTATTATCGTCTGTCACAGTGGTCTCAGACTGGCAACCCGCGGCCCGCTACGGACAATTAAGCAACTTTGTGCGGTCCGCGAATGTATTTCAACTATTTATCTGTTACAAATAAGGCGTTGTAAACATTTCAAAATTTTATCTTATGAAGTCCGATTTTTCATAATTTTAATTATAATTAAAAACAAACCTAAATAGCTCATCAGCTAAATATATAAATGGGGATAACTACTCGTAATTTACAGTGCGATATAAATCTTATTCAAAGATTTGAAGGTATACATTTCATGAAATATTTTTATTCTAGTCAAAAAGAAAAAATAAGTACGCCAAATTACGAATTTTTTTTCTAGGAATAATGACTTTGCTTCGGCATACATTTATATGCGAACAGTTCTTTTTTCCCTTTTGAAAATTAATAAGATTGTAGGACCCTATGGACTATCTTCTAAAGTAATAGCTGAAATACGTGTAGAAACCACACAGGAGAAGGGTAAAAAGAACCCTTTATTGACTCTTTAAAATTCACGATGCGTCGACTTCACGCTCACACACTACGCCTCACTCGGGTGGTAACTCAAATAACAAGAACTAAATTAAAAATTCGAAGATATTAACAAGTAGTAGAATTACGGTACAGGGCTCAGAATGTCCTGTTTTCCTAAAACAGCGTCGAAAATCTAGTGGCAACAAAATAATAGCTGTTACGCCACGTTAACCAGCAATAAATGCCAAGCAGAAGCTCACGCTATAGTGTACATCTAGTACACTATACTCACGCTACAAAAATACAGTGTTCGCCCACACTCTTTAACTTTCCCTCCTAGAACTCGGTATTTAAACCTTTTCGCCTCACCGTAGAATTTGCATTACTTCACGCAGGCTATTAAATTTAAATATTCTGCCATTGGCAATTAGGGGAATGAAGGCTTACAGGAAGGTAAGCATAAAATTAAATTTAATGCATTAGTTAAAATAAATATAAATCCCCTACAAGATAACAGCCCGATTGACCAATAAACATCTATAACCCATGATGAAGATTTTTTCTAGTAATTTCTCTCCAAGGCTAAAAACTGTATAAAAAGAGAAACATTACCAAGTGTCCAGTTATTTTGAGAAACAATGAAATTTATAATTATTTACATACAAATATACGTATTTTTGTTCATGCGTCGAAGAAAAAATTAATAAATAAGAGACTAGACTGTCATTATTTATTCTCAAGCTTTGTCTCGCTTGGGAAATTTTTCTCTAAAAATTTAGAAAGTTTTTATAATTTCTTTATTTTTAGTTTAAATTAAAGTAATTATTTAATGATTAATTTAAACAAAGTTAGAATTACTTGAAATAAATAGTTTGAAAATGTGATATTTAACTGAATTACAAAGTGTAACGAACAAGAGTTTCTGGAAGGTGCCAAAAGTTTTAGAAGTTTTTAGTTTTCAGATAGAAAATAAATATAAATTTGAAATTTTTTCTTAAGTATTCTTATTATTGCTTATCTATATTTTAATAAATATTTAGATAAATTTAAAATTCATTTTAAATATTTCTTATTTTGTTAACTAAAGCATTAATTTTATTTAGAAAAAATTGCCTGTTAGCTGTTTTTAGATCCGGCACTCGGCCCACATGCAGTTTGAGTTTGAGACCACTGGTCCATCAAATAGGTTGTTGGCTGTTGTGCGTTCATATCAGAAGGTTAGGAATAAATGATTGAAGGCCTAAAGATTCAGGAAAATAGTGGCTTCCTGCCAGCATGTACCCATGCTCTTGAAAGAACTATCATAAATAAATATATCCAAATTTTGGGTCTTTAAAGTAAGGCACAAACTTCTTAAAAATTAAATATTGTTACGAATTTTTTATACATATAAATAATTTTATCGAAATTACATGTAAATTGTAGTATTTCTTATTTACTGTAACATGAAAGGCCTCAAGAGTGCGAAACATCGCTGGAAAAACAGGATTATAGGGATAAGTGCATTTAACACTGAAGTAAATGCGAAGCTGCCAATGCTATGTTAGGGATGGTTTTGGCAACTAATTTCTGTTGCCATGTTTGGCAAGAAATCGCAAAAACTCGCCAAATCTTGCGACCTTTTGACAACACTTTGATCTGATCCTTGTATGGCTGTAAGTGGTATTGTAATTGATCTCTACATATAATTGTAACCGTATACGGCCCTATATGTAACTTTAACAAGATATGCTTTCCAATAATTTAAAAAAATGGCAGTTACTGGAAAATTCTCGGTTACAGGGCAAAAAAAACGATATAAGGCCAGAGACAGCAGCAGTTTTCCGTTTTAGTTCAGAGTTTAGCTCAGATTATTGAGATATCACTGTGCGAGCTAAGCATTTGAGGTTTCTTTTTTGTATTGCTTTGTGTCCAACGTTCTTGTAAGTTTGAAGTGGTAACTACTGATTGTGTTCTGTCATACTGAGAAGAGCTGTACGACTGCTTTTGTGTGAAAAGTTCCAGAAATGTAAACTGTTTTTTTCAAAAATAAATTTAAGCTTTCAGCGGTTCTGTGTTCATTGAATCCATTACGAACACCCACACAAGTGAAGTGTATGGCTTAAGTATTGCGAACGAAATTTCGGAGTACAAAAGATGCGAATGTATCATTGAAAAAGAAGTTATTCAGATTGCAGTTGAAAGCAAGTGATTAATGTAACTGATCTCCTCGTTTCTTTATTGCACTGCCTACCTTTTATTACTATGATTTGCTTCCGGCTATGTTATCATTATGTCATCATATCTTTTGGGTATGATACAGTTACTTCTTAGAGAAATTACAGGAAATTTGAGGTACTTTTGCTTAGAAACTCAGGGGCATACAAGCTCTCTGTTGCCACTCTGCTAAACGCAATATATTTATGTTTTAAATTTCATGAGAATACTCAGTGATATAAAAGAAGTGTGTTGCCACTTGGCAAAAGGAAATGTATTTGTCTCTCGAATTTAATCAACCAAACCAATTACTTAAAAGAGATGTTTTGCCAGTACTCGAATTAAAAAATTTGTATCTTCCACCTAGCAGTCTGTTTCGTTCACCAAAACGTACGATATTTAATTTTTCTTTCAAATTTTTTCTGTTATTAATTAACAAATTAAGCAATAAATGCAGATTCCTTTTCCTTATTATTAATTATTAACCTGGATAAATGAAATTCCGTTAGCTGAATAAATCATTACACATATTTTTTTCTTTCTTATAATAACTAATTTAGGCGGCTGGTTATGCAAGCGGCTAGTCTAGATTAAAAAAAAGAAAAAAAATTGACAGTGTTTTATATTATACATACACTTGAGGTGATGCTAATTCCGAACCTCGTAAACTTTCATTTTTACTTCTTAGGTCTTGAACTTCATTTTTCATATCCATGATTTTTTCCTCAGTTTTCTTCACCAAATCAGTTAATTCTTCTTTTGTAGACTTTTGGGAAAGAAATCTTGCTTCGGCGTCCTGAAAATGAATTATTTTAAATTTTTTTTTTCTTTCATGTAGTTGTCACTAGGGTTTTCTACACTATTAATAAATGTTTATTTTTTATCCAGATATTTGAGGATTTAATAAACTCCAGATTATCCGTAATAATTAAAGCATCGATAATCCGAAACCATTCTTGCATTTACAAAAAATTAATTTTTCACAGACTTTAGAGAATAAACTTACATTAAGTATTTAAAACAGAAGTTAAACTTTTTTTCATCTAGAAAAACTGCATACAAATGTTTACAAGATCTGATGGAAATGTTCTGGATTTTATGACAAATATTGAGCAAAGTTACGATGTTATGAAACTCGAATTCAGTTTGCTGATTAACGGAGTTTGATACATTAATCTAATCCATGATTCCCTTTTTTCATTCATCTTTCTTTTTCCGTTCTTCCGCGAATGCTTCTTGAAGCACTCCATCCAGAATATATTAGTCAGATAAAATTCTAAAAATCCTTCTTATCATTTAAAAACATTAAATACCAAAAGGAATTAAGAGACTTAAATTTTATCTCTTAAAAAGCTCTTTCTGTTGTTATATTTATTGTATTTAAGTTTTGCTGACGAACTATTACTTAATTTACATTTTTCCTTTTTGCATCGTTTCATTACGAGTTTCGCCCACTCCAGAATTTATGCAGTTTTGAGTGGCAAGCATTTTTGTTATAAAGTTAGAAGAATTACGGACAGCTCGGTCTGAGAGTTTGGGCCTGTTAGCCGCAATTGCCTTTCCGTGTAAAAGTTTTCTGAGTTATCAGATTTGCATTCATTTTGAAATTCAAGAGTACTCAACACTTAAGCAAAATACTAGATAAATATGCAGTCGTTTTATGTAAACAAAAAAAAATGCTTCTCAAGGAACATAGTTGTTACCTTATTATTAACAGCATCAGGGATTTTCTAAGATACTGTACAAACACTTTAAAACATGTGTATATTTTATTACAAGTAAAAATCATTAACAAATTAAGAAGAATATGCACAAAAGTTTACACTGATATCAGAAATTCCTATAGCTTCTTTAATTTTTTCAAATCCTTCATGAAAAGCTTTTAGTTCTGCTTCTTGTTCCACTCGAAGTTGTCTCCACTTCTCAGCTGCAGCTGTGTCCCTTAACTCCACAAAATGCTTCTGAAATAAATAAATAAATTCATACATTATATTAATAGGACCTGATTACATTTTAAGAGCCTAAAAGCTAACTTACAATTCCTTACGACTTCGATTTTACTCCATAAAAACGAGGAAAAAGTATATTCGGAGCTCCTGAAAGAATGCTGTATGTAGAACTCCAGTACCATAGTAGTTGCACATCAATCAAGTTATAAAAAATATCTGAATCATCTATCCAACGATCAAACAGCGATATATATCACACTCGTCTTCAATATTATACCTTCAGATATTTGTAGTAAATTAAATACAAATCGGACTTTAGAAAGACAGACAGTGCTTAAATTCAGCCGGCGTTCGATTCCGATACTTCTTAATTTCAGAGCGATACTGGAATATCAGTCGGAGGACATGAGTTTCAAATGTGATATGCTCCAACAAAGCTGGCGGCGAAAGTGAAACTATAAAGGTGTGCGTTATCAGGAAAGGGGCACAGTTCAATAGTTTACTGAAGCCAAAATTACAAAAAAGGTAGATAACAATTATAAGTTTATTAAGAGGTGATATGGAAAGAACTTAAAACAGAAATCGAATTCTATATTGTACATTTAATATAAATGTACAATATAGAATATTTTCATAATGAAATCTTTCTCTTTTCTATATTAAATAAACGCAGGAACTGAAAATATAAAATAAATTCTGATAATTGTAATAACCATGCAGAGTCACTCTGCATTACGCTACATCGGTGGCCTTTTTTTTTTTTTTTTTTTTTTTTTTGAAAATTCACTAAACACCTTGACGCTAAGTCCTTAGAGGTTAGCTGAAATATAAAACAATGAGTGCTTGTAAATCACTGAATCGTAATTTTAACAATTTACATTAGAGGTAGTGTTTATTATTTAGTTCTACTAAATAACGAAGAAAATCTACTGATATAACTATTTTTGTTTCAGTAAAGTTTTCATTTTAATATTTCAAGCAGTAGAAAGTCAGTTCTCTAAAATTTCATTATTTGAATGCTATGATCCAAAAATTTTTGACGTGAAAAATTATATTACTTCTAGGAGGTTGAGAGTACTGCCAACTTGCTGACTTTTGTGTCTTTTCTCCAGCTTTTGGGTCCACAAATAATATAAACAATGAAATATTCCTGATGATCCATATAATGTATCGCGCAATTAATACGTTTCTGTATTCTTCAGCTGAATGCACATCTACACCGTATTCACAAAGTCCTTTATCGGACCTTTATTTTTGCAACTGTTTGTCGTAGACATATGCCTTCAACTGTAAAAAGAATGCTTTAAATAAGGGCAATATTTCAGTTGTGGCATTTTTAAGAGAATTCAGTTTTGTAAAGATTATGAAATTTAACTTTCTATACAGCCCTCCGATCTTTATAATCATATTTTTTAAATGTTATTTAAGAGATAATAACCAAAAGTATTACCTTCACACGACAAAAATTGACCAAGATACGTATTAAAATTCGAGATCATGTTCGGGGATCGTACACAAATTGCAGAGAGAAATTTTTGCATTCGTACGTATCTATATACGAATCATCAGTTTAGAAAAAAGGTTTCCGATGCAAATAGATTAGCGACTATCATCGTTATGCAGACTGGCTGTCATGAAAACTATTGATCCAGATAAAAATCTGTCAGGAAGCAGATCTTATTTACAGAATGATAAAAAAATCATGATGTAGAAAATCAGACTTCAGTATTGGCACATCGCCAACTTGTAGCATTATTTTAATAAATTATAAATATTTCTAGTTTAACATATTAATTATAAATACATATATTAATTAGAAATACTATTTCTAGTTTTATTTCTAATTCAATTTCTTGTCTAATAAAAATATTTCTAGTTTAACAAGTTTTGGTTATGATTCAGCAGTAAAAAAGCGCATGAGAACATTGATAATTTATTTTTAGCATTTGTAAACTTGGAAAATATTTATATGAAAATTCTACTAGTATTCCAAATATAGGAATACATTGAAGAATGTTGCACACTAGAAAATCATATAAGAATTTCATTAAATGACATTTAAAGGAATAACATCAACGTTGAATTATTTAAATTTATTTTTAATCCATCCTTCAAAATAAGTTGAAAATATCAGAAATGAAAAATTTTAAACTGATACATTTCAGTTAGTTTTTGTTGTACGAGAGTCAAAGTTTTTGTGTTTTATTTTTATGAAGAGTATAAAATTTTGATAACTATACGAACAGAAAAAAAATATATAAGTTAGATTTCGTAATTCTTATTAAATTGACTTCACGTTTAAAACGCCAAAACATATATATATATCTGCATCATTTGAAACATTTCCGTAATTAGGACTAACAGCTCTGACAAAAAAAGACAGCGTAAGGACTTTTATGGACATGGTCTCTATTAATTTGAATTGCTTAAACTAGCTTTAACTTCGCTAGCCGTAATTGCTTCATAAAAGACTAAAGGCTGTATCAAAGCACAGTAGGCGCCTGTTACTTTGCATATAATATTTTAATTTGACTGGAACATTTATTCAACGTTTTCCCACAAATAGCAGCTTTTATTTTTCTTTTTACTAGCCGCTTGAGCCATATTATTAGATAATGGAGAATATATATGTATATTCCTCGTACTGTGGAAAAACGGCGGCATGCATCTAGAGCCACCTAATTAAAAAAATAACTTCCACCCAAACAAGTGCACCTCGAAACCGAAATTTTGAATTTTGGATTTTTTATTTATTTCATAGTTTGTGCAAATAGTCTCTAAAAGTTTACTGTTCTGTACATATCCTCAAACATTCTCATTTACTATGTTTTTCATCCTCTAGATCCACAAATAAACTAGTCGCTTACACGGCAAAAGAAATAAAAAAATATGCTATGATTTTAATGAATCAAGCTAATGTAATTTTACCGGTCCTAATAAAATTAATAATAAATGAAATGAATATAAGTTTATTGCTATTATATTGCTTAGTTTGTTAATAAATAAGAAAATAAATTTGACAGCAAAATTAAACACCATTTGATAAAACATTTGCTAAATGAATTTTTATTCGGGCAGCAGACACATGTCTTTTAAATCACTGAGTTCTTTTATTACGTTTGAAAGACAAATATTTAAGATTTTGCCACGTGATAACACACTTCTTTTATATTGCTGAGTTTTCTGATTAAATTAAAAGCATAAATATCTTACGCTTTGCGAGTAATCACATAAAACCTCCATATCGCTGAGTTTTTAACAAAAAATTTCTTAAATACTCACAAAGTATAAAATCAGTGGCGTAGTTACAATTTCCAGCCCCCGGGGACAACTGAAGAATTTGCGCCCCTTTCTGTGTGTTACGAATGGAAAACATTTCATTAAAAAATTTCGTAGCATCAATTTGGCGAAGCCTGGATGCTGCGCCCACGGACAGGTGTCCCTCCTTGCCCCACCCTAGCTACGCCACTGTATAAAATAAAAAAATTAATAAATTCGAAATTCAGATTTCCTAGTGTTCATGATCGGGTAGAGGTCTATATACGTTCAAAATTGGGTGACCTAGGTGCCGCTGTTTATCTCTTATGCTATTAAATTCCAAAGACAAATATATTGCGTTTCACTAAGTGGCAAGACAGTTCTTTCATATCACTGAGTTTTCGAATTAAATTCGAAATACAAATATTTTACGCTTTGCAGAGTGGCAACACAAAGCTTCTAAATTGGTGAGTCTTTAATCAAAAGTACATTACATTCGCACACAATACGAAATAAATAAAAAAAGAAGAAAATTCGAAATTCAAAGTTCGGCTTCGAGGTGCGCATGTTCGGGTGAAGTGCTACGTGTGCTCAAAACTGGGGGGGGGGGCTCTACATGCCGCCGATTTGCTACAATGCCAGGAACATACATACATATAGATTCTTCATAATTTAATAGTTCAGATGATACAGCGAAAGTGAATGAAGATATTATTTTTCTTTTCTTCTCTGAAAATCAAACCAATTTTTTTGAAGAATACAAGATCTCCAAGACTGGATATTGGGATTTTTTGAGGTCCTTGTGAAGCCTGTATCATTTGAAATGGCTTAAGAGGGCTTTTAGTGAATTCAATCATTCAATATATATATATATATATATATATATATGATATTTTAGTAGAACGAAGCTGGGCAATCAGGTCACATCAGAATCCGGGTGTTGTTGTTGCAGAGTGGAAAGCAGAGGAAAGATGTTCACTTTCCTCTGCTTCTGAAAGTTCCTTATCTTTATTCACTTAAACAGCAGATCATTTTTTCTTTTAGACGAAAAGCTCCAATTTACATAACCAATAGTGATTCAAATTAAATAATATTACATTTCTGCGTCATAACTTATTTAACAAAGGCAAGAAAGAGAAACAAAGCAGTGGAGGTTTTTACAGCAGCGATGGCAGTAAGCACTCTAATTAAAAACGGCCCGTACCTTGATATTTATATCAGCAGTTATATAACATGCCAGAGTGTTCTCGAAAATACTGGTTTAGAAGAAGATTCTGAAATTGAGGAAAGTTAGAGGTTGCCTGTTCTCGTAGAGCAAAACCATCGTATTTTTTATATTTTACATATATATATGCGCGTAAATTTCTATCCAATCTTATATATATTGCTGTTGTTGCTAATGCTCATTTGCTTGACCTATAGTCAATCTAAGCTCTCGAAATTCCTCGTGGAAAGGAGCGCAAGTTTACGCCTGCCGTTGGCAACAAGCTTGAGCACCTTACAGGTGACAGTGCGATTTAGCTCAATTCCGCCCACTAATTTTGATGGAGAGCACACCGGGGGGGTCGAAGGTCTCCCACCCCTAAGTCTCCCATCCCTCTTTCCCTACCAACAACCTCTCGAGAGGGCATCCGTCTCGCCGCATATTTAGAGTCCCCTATGCCGCACGGACAATATACATTTACAAACATCCATGCCTTCTCCACGCCCTTCGGCACGGCAGTCAGCGACGCTAACCACTATATTGGTTGGGCGGCATCTTATATATGTATTAATTCTAGGAGACCGGCAGTATGCTAAAATGGGGAAACAACAGAAAGACCTACAAGATCAGAAGATAAGGTTGCAACATACCTATAAGATCAGAAGATAAGGTTTGAATAATCTGACAGACTTGTGTTCTTAGTCCTGAAAAGTTCATATCACCTCCACTTAACATTTAGCTTTTCCTGTAAATCAACCGTGAATGACGTTATGCTAAAGAGAATGGAATTACATTGCTATAAACTTAAAACGGCTGAAATTAAGCGAACCCTAAGACAAGGAGCATAGGGTTATTAACGTTATTAAAAGCCGCCAAACCGGTATAGTGGTTAGCGTCACTGACTACCGTGCCGAAGGGCTCAGGTTCGAATCCCGGAGAAGGCATAGATGTTTGTAAATGTATAGGGTCGGCTCGGCATGGCGGCACTCTAAATATGCGGCGAGCCGAAAGTCCTCTCATGTGGTTTGGTGGAAGGGGAAAGGGGTGGGAGACCCTCGGACCCGTCCCTCCGGGATGCTCTCCATCAAAATTGGGGGTGGAGCAGAGCCAAATCGCACTATCACCTGTTAGGTGCTCAAGGCTGTTTGCCAACGAAAGGCGTAATTTAGCGCTCCTTGACACGAAAAATTTGGTGGGCTTGGGCTGACTTTGTCAGACAAGTGAGCATGAGTAACAACAACACGTTATTAATATGTTAATAAAGATTTGACAATGAACTAAAATTTCTTAATAATATCTTCTTCTCACATGAGCCCATATTCTATGTAAACAGAGCCGGAATAAGACTTTTAGAGGCTCTAAGTGCATGAAAGATTTTGATGACGCTACCACCAATTGTTTCCCACATTCATCCTCTCTCGGTCTTGATTAAACTGCACAATACATTTCATAACGAAACTAGCTATGGGAAATGTTTGTGATGCCCTTTTCCTGAGTCCTTTCGTCTCTTTTTATAGTGCCCCCTTTCCTTGATGCCCTAAGCAGGTGCTTAATTTAATAATTAATTCAACTCTGCATGTAAAAGATTGTATAAATCGCAACAATTGTCGAATTTAGGGCTATGAAGATCCACGTGTGGAATTTAGGGCTATGAAGATCCACAATAACACATTCAAGATCGTCTCAAATCAATGTCTGATACGACCTAGATTTTAAGCCCCATCTTCTTTTGTTAAAATTAATATCAACTTCAGTTTCAGTCTGAGGATGCCACAGCTATTTTGGAAATGGAAAACGCTGAGCTGCAATTCTTCTTTGAAGATTATTAAACGACATCCAATTTCTTAAACAATCAATCATGTACAAGACTAGTGAGTTGTCGACTTCCAGGTTATCGGTTTAGTAGAAATGGATTTATCCCATGTGGCCTGCAAGAAGTCCTAATGTTATTCCATTAAATTTCTTTCTCTGGGGCTCAGTCGAAAATCAGACGTACAGGGAAATATGCGTATTCTTGACTACATCAACAAAAGAATTACCTGAGAACGTTACATCAGACGTTCTTGTCAGAGTGCGGATGGAAACTGAATATCATTATAACGTTTTTTAGGCTGTTAGTGGAGTACACATTGAAATTTAGTAATTTTGCTCGTGATTTTGTATAAAATTATATCAATAAAAGCATTTTCGATCCGTTTCACGTAATGCATATCTCACGGAGACCTCATAAAATCTCATGTTTTATTCTAAGAAAGTGAGTATATCCAAGTCAATCTGAAGTATCCATAAGATATCCACAGAAATATTAAATGAAATGACGTTTAATGATATTAACTAACATTTATGACATATTGCATAAAATTACAAATCATTGCAATTCGAAGAAAAAACAACATGAAGAACAAAATGTTTTTGCTAAAGGTTTCTTTTCTTTCTTCTTATCTTTCTCCCTCCTTTTTTCCCTTCTCCCCCTCTTTCTTTTCTGGGTTTTTTTTTTTTTTTTTTTTTTTTTTTATTTTTTTTTTTTTTTTTTTTTTTTTTCGAACTACTGCAACGTGTTTGAAACCTAGGAAGAAATTAATGAGGAATTAGAATTCAAATCACAAGTTTAAATTCAATGACGACACAAAAATGCACCACAGTTTTTATATGAAAAACGAAGACGAATCACAGCGAAACCGAAGACAAATTTACCTTATTAGCTTTCGAATACTACTTAGGTATTCTTCACTGAGCGTTTTGAAGTATAAAAAATGGATAGAAATATTTTTTGTTAATGTTAGAAACCTCTCTAGAACAAACATTTAATATTTTAGGGTTATAAAGTAGTAGTGTTACATTACGCTACCAGGACATTTATCTCAAGTACTTAAGTATGCATGAGACTAAGGGCTTATCCATGAAACAGTTTAACACAATCAAGTGCCGGCAGACATTGCCATTCTAAGGCATAAGATTCTTTATCTTCTACACTTCTAAACCACCAGTTCAAAGAGTGTTATTGTTTAGTTAGTAGTTAGAAATAGAATACTATAGAAATAATGAATAGTAGTTATTAAAACTACTATTCATTATTTCCGTTATTTATTATTATTTCCATAATTTTTCCCACACCTATTTTTATTATTTTTTCAAAACGCTTGCTATTTTAATACTTCCTTTGATTTCTTTTTGTTGTTCCTCAGAAAATTTATATCTTTGCCAATATCCATTTCGTCCATGAACTGCATATCACAGCCGACCAGAGCCACAACATCGGTGATACGTTTACGAAAATTCTGGGGATTATTGGTGGTAAGGATGGTATCTTTGACAGCTGTTCCCAAAGAAAAGTCGCGTAGTATTAAATTCGGAAACCAGCCGGCCACCGCATTGACACATCCCGTTTCTTCTTATGTAGGATATCTACGTTAGAGGAAATTTTCACTGAGATACTCTGCCCAAACTTTCTTTATCTCCGCGGTAAATTTTGATTGAGACACTCTCACAAATGGTCTCTATGGTAATGAGACGAAAAACCGTCGTTTGAAAAATTCACGTTTCTTTCATTGTTTCTCTTCAATATGACATCAGCTAACATTCCAAGAAAATCCTTCAAGCGGCGTAGACATGTCTGCCATGTCAGAAAAGGTGGACACACCTAACGTTAGTAAAATGTGTCTGAGAAAAATTGGCATATTTACCTCTATTTGAGTGTAATAAAATTTTGTATATGGATTCCATAGTTTATTTGCTTTCCTCGGACTTATAAATAATTTGGTAAAATATATTGCAAACGTTAAAATTAAATATATCAAATCAGCATTACCAGAATCACATATTTTTTTTACAACAATTTAGAAATCATAGGATAAATATTTACCTCAGCAGCAGTAGGTTTTGGTTTAAGTACTTTGCTATATTCAGTAAGAATTTTTTCTTTTTCCTGACGAGCCAGCAAAGCATCAGCTTCCATTTTCGTAAATTCTTTACGTGCAATATCTCGCCTTTTATGAGCCTTTTCTACACTTACAATAAGTATTTCAATATCAGCTTGCTGTGCACGGTAGTCATCTTCTAGTTGTTGAAGTAATGATGGATATGCTGATAACTCCTTTGATAAGAATTTAAAATATTTAAATAATATTTTATACAGGAATACAAATTTCAGGCAACTGAAATTTGCTGATGAATACATAAATCAACAGAACCTCTTCATACATTTGAACAATTTAGAGTATTAAACCAGTTAGAGTCTTAATTATTTTAGATTAAGCAGCAATAAAATAATTAATTAAATAACTTTTATTGCAAAAATTCTATTACAAAGTACATCAGAGTCATATATTTTTATTTAATTCGAGAATATTTAAAATTCATTTTATCCGCATTTATAAAAAATGCGTACGAATGGAAGAGCTTAAAATATTCAAATTAAATTTTTTTCCATTTACTGTCTGCAAACCTATGCGTTTATAATTGAACTATAGTCTGTTCTTTATATTATATCGTATTCTACGAATAGAAAACTTAAATTATTTAACTTGAATTATCCTAACGATGATGCCAGATAATGTTTTATTTGTTTTTAAGCAAAAAATTATCTATCCCTGCAACAAATACTGCAAGCAATGCTTAAACATAACAGCATAATTGTTGTTATGTTAAAAAAATATGCATTCGATTTGCAGTCCCTTTTTTGCTTATAGATTGGGTATTTGATAGTGTTCCATCGATTGATATATTTAAGTACTCGATCTCAA
>KK114742.1:20909-61899 GCA_000611955.2 Stegodyphus mimosarum
GGCATTCCTTTTAAAGATATTTCTCTATTTGTTTACATACGAAAATTTTCACCAAAATCATCTTGGACTAATTATATTTTTGCTTGCATTATGCACAATTAAAAGACTAATTGTATTTTTTAACATTTTTTTAAATTTAATTTTGAGCTTACTTCACGTTAAATGGAGGATTTCGTCCCAAAATTTTATAAATGAAATCAATATAATCGTTTCTTAAGTTTGCTTTGATAAATGGCGCCCTTGGGCCCTTTACTTAAGGAACTTTGCCCATTTAGCACAATGGATAAGAATGACCTGCAGTTCAATATATGCTATTTTATAGAAAAGGTATATTGTAAGGTATTTAGTTTATCTAAAAAGTTTTTTTATGTTCGGTTTCTTTCGGGTCACGTTTTCCTTCTCGCTTTCTTGCCAGAATGCTGATTTTAGTTCGCGCGTATTCAAATGAGGTAGAGAGAGAGAATATTTAAAAGAAGGTTTTAGTTTTTTTAGACAGAGTGGTGTTCCGCCTCTGAAGGCTTACTACCTGAAATCTTGACGGAAGCCACCTGTTTTCGACATTGCTATATTCTTGCCAGTAGTGCTTGTCACGCCGGTATAGGTTTGAGCGGAATGATTAACGCACAGAAATGATTAACGCGCAAGGCGCGTTAATCATTTCTGTGCAGCTTTTTGGCTAACTTAAGATCTAACTTAATTTTAATTTGAAATTCCTTACTTTGAGTTACGTCATGAATGAAGGCTGATTTTGTAAGCATAAGAAGTACTTTCTGTTAAATTATTCGAGTTCTGAACAAAAGGGTATTTTACACTATCTCGTATTTCGCTTACGTCTGTTCACGAGTCTTCCCCCACCGGCACCAGTTAATCCCACGGAAGGATTTGGATTTATTGTGGAAATCTTGCGCAGTCATGAAACCCGCTGTGACTGTCGATGACAAAACCTCGGTAACTAACTTGTTTTAACAGCTAAACTCACATTTTGTACTGTATTAAGTGCCAGAAGCACAGATAGTTACAATAGCGACTGCCGCTCTAAGAGGACAACCTTCTAGTTGGTATAAATGCTTTGCAAATTTGTGTTGAGCAAGCCAGGTAGCGACACTTATAAATTTGAAGTTCTCAAAAATGTCCTCTTCAAGACAGGACTTGTAGAGACATTAGTTTATTTCGAAGCATCAGACATGAAAAATGAGCAACGCCTTCGCCGGGAATCGAACCACGGACCTCTCGGTTACGCGTCGAGCATGCAGACCACTACACCACAAAGGCATGCGAAGAAGGCGGGAGAAATACCTTATAGACTAAGCTCGTGTAGAACTTTTTGGCATGTATCAATTTAAAGTCGAAGAAGTGACTAATTTTATTTTGCGGAAAATCCAAATTTTAGAATTTATTTTTAAATTTTTAATTGTACGGCCAAAGGGTTGACTAAGAGATAACACAAATTATTTTACCTAGGTTACTGCCTCAAATACAAGATTTTTTTCTAATTAAGAAATCCAACGACACTTGAGAATCGATTTGGACTCGCAGTGAAATTCGAAAGCAGGCGTATGACAGAAAATACACATATGGCAGGATATGGTGAGAGAGCAGATGGGCAAAGTTTTAGGCTTGCACTACAGCGAAGGCCACAGTTTGGCCAGAATGAGCATTTTAGAAATAGAAAAAAAGATTCAGCCTCAAGTGGCGGTCGCCAAAATGATCGGAAAAAGAGAAGAAAATATGGGGAAAACATAAAATTGTATTAAATACTGTAATTGTTAAAAATCTGGTTTCCTAGTAGTGCATATATTGCCAAATAATGTGCCTGCAAATACATTGCTAGACACTGTGGCTCAGTGTAGTTTTCTATCGGAATTTTTTCTGAAAATACTTTAAAAGGTAACGCTTCTTCGACTTGGCCGAAGAAAACGTTATTGCCGCTCAAGGCAGTGGACGTGCATAGGTAAAGTTACACCGCAAGTTCAGGTTAAAAATTAACAACAAATGATTGTATTCCTTGTCATGAAAAATCTCTAAGCGTCTGTAGTTTTTATTAACAGCGGCGGAAGCGAAATTAATTTTCATGAAACCACTCTGCAGTTGAAAATGAAGAAACTGTAAGACGAATCTAAACCACCGGTGACTGAGACGATTTTTGAAGAGAAAGCTACGTCAAAAAAAAAAAAAAAAAAAAAAAAAAAAAGAAAAAATTAAAAAAAAAAAAAAACATGCATACATTTATGCAGATTTTTCATTTTTTTAAATTTAATGCAGAGCGATAACATTTAGTGGTAACAATTTGAAAAGTGATACGCCGTTTTTGTGTTTCCGACGCAAAATCGCAAAACGAAAGTAATAGTCCTTCGGGACTAAATCCCTTTGGACTAAAAATAATAGCTATCAATGGATACCTAATTTTTTAATGCTATTTACATGCTAAAATATACACTAAGGTTCAAAATTAAGAAAATTTGCATTTTTTTTTTTTGACGATTTAAGCGAAAAGTACTAAACAAAATTACGCTTCCAAACAAAGTACATAAATCCTGAGGGCCGAATACGAAGCTTACACGTGCACGTGGACGAAATATTTAGAAAAAGGAAGTTAAAAGTGCAGATGCCATTTCCGCGCCTCATTCACTGGCACTGCTTGGAAACTTCGTGGTATGTTTTTGCAACATCTGGTAAAATTCAATATCAGAAACTTATAATGAGTGACCACCAACGCCATGATGGAACGAGGTGAAGAATCATTGAGAGATTTGAAGCAAATGAATAAGTGGAGACTACTAGAGGAGACTTGAATGTAGTACCCAGTGTCGTGTATGTTAGATGTGGAAGCAATTTAAGGGTACTGATTCATAGTAGAAAACCTGGGCAAAATTGCTAAGACACAAGACAACAGTGAAGACTGATACCCTCAGTTTTAGCGACAGGTAATAGAACTGCAACAATTTTTCGGATCACTCGTGATCTCCATACTGCTACAGCAAGCCGTGTTTCAAGGGTTACTTTATCCAGACGGCTACATGGAAGAGGTCTATTTGCAAGAAGACTTGCTGTTTGCGCCCCGATCGCTTCTGTGCCCAAGAGAGACAGTTTTAATATGTTGGAAATAACATTGACTTTGAACTAAGCATCAGTGAGGACACTGCTCTTTTCAAAGATGAGTACGATTCGACCTAATCACTGACTGTCGATGTATCTTCATCTGAAGAGAACCAGGGTCTCCTACCTCTCCTCCAAAGGCCGATAAAGGGAGTAGAATGGCAGCAGAGGTCTGATGGCATGGGCAGGCTTCATGTTTGACGAGTGCACAGATCTTCATGTCTTAAAAGAAACTCTATGCCTGCTGCAAAGTATAACAAGATTTTACAACCCTATGTTTACATTTTCAGTCAGCCCTCAGCTCATTTTTATATACAGCAACGCTCCCTCACATACAAGTAGCCTGGTGAAGGATTTTTCCGGAAAGTGAAAATATTAACAGGATGGGCTGGCTAACAAGACCTCCAGACTGAAACCTCGTAGAATATGCCTGGTATGCTCTTAAAGAGGCAGCTGCAATTCGCCTACCTTCTTCCGGAACTTTTCAGCATCTGAAAACAGCTTTCGGCAGGTGCGGGACCGACTCCATAGAGACTCATAAGAAATTCTTTTAAAATTTTTTCTCTCAGAAAACGCATATCTGCGATCTCATCATTCGATAATTTGTAAGTGCTTTATGACAGTGTTTTAAAACTGTGGAATATTCGTGTTTTAACGCTTTCTTTTTAACTGCAGTGTTTTAGAACTGTGATATTTTCTCCCACGATGTTTTGAACGACGGCGTTTGCCCTTTGTGTTGCTTTCTTCGCGACGTTTTCGTCTGTGGTGCCTTTTTCAGGACGTTTTCATCTGTAACCAATTTTCTATGTTTCCTGTCGTAAAAACCTTAATAGTCTGTATAGTTCTACTTCGGAAAACTAAATGTTTAAATTCACATAGTTTTCGCTGTGTTCTGAATACAGTGAAACATAAAATAAAATGAAATGAAACCCTAATAATAATAACAATTAATTAATTATTAAATTAATAAAAAGTTACTTACTCTTCTAAGTTGTTCTTGTATTAGTTTGTATTTTGCTTGAATGATCTGACATTCCATTAAGTTTTTCTCGATTTTTTGGTATTCATTTTCTAATTCTCTCACACGCTAGAAATAAGTATTATTTGCATTTCAGAAATTCAATAATATTAAGTTTTAATATAAAGCATCTATACAGCTTATCATGCAGAATAATTTTCTTTTTACACAACTTGATGTAACGATTTTTTTAAAGCAGATATAACATGTGTATACATCTGAAAATATGGAAGATACGAAATTAAAAAACAAAACTAAACTGCGAAAGACTGCCTCTTATATATGTCTCGATTACATGTTTTTGAGTCAGATGTAAATTCTTAAGTTCCACACTTGCACAGAAAAATTTTAAATAGCTAATATTATTAATTTGGCAAACGACGATAAAGATTTAAACTATTATTATATGCCTAATAAATAGTTTCGCACAGAAACTCCTTGATACAAAAGAATTCCACATATAAATTTTCTAAATTTGCTTTAACAATGCATAAGATATTATAATTAGTTTCCGCAGTTTCCGCCGTATAGTTAGTATTTTTTTTTTTTTTTGCCAGAAAATATTGTTTTTCCGAATCATGAAAACATATTTTGTTTATAACCTAAGGATTTCATTAGGTATAAAACTTAAGCTAAAAGTTCATACCCTCAACGTTTCTGATTCAGCATGCTCTCTTTCAAAATCATTATAATTATTCCATGCAACAATTTTCGCTTGTTCTTTCAGTTTCTGCAGATGTTTCTCTTTTACTTTCAGCTCATGAGTCAAGGCATTGCTCTTTTTCATCAAATCCAGAACTTTTCCATCAAGTATCTCAACGGCTTCCTGATATAACATTACAGTACTATAGATTCATTTTATATAATGTTGCTTCGTTATAAATTCAAATCACAGATACTAATGAATCACAGATACTAGAAATTTAAAATACTTTGCTATATGCAATAAAGATCTCAAAGATATATAAATAACAACCCAAGGAATAACAAATAAAATAAGTATAGGTAACATAAATTACCTTTTTTACAAAGATTGCAAAGTTTTGAAATATGATGCAGATAAGTTAGATGCTTGATTATATTCAAAAGGTAGATTAAATTGTACTGCGCATACTGTATGCAGTGTCAAACTTAAAATATCTGTTAAAGCTTAGGACCTGAAAAATGGATTTTCGATCAAGATTCCTTTTCCGCGAGTAGGAATGCTTTCAACATTAACTCTGATGTCAATGTATGTCATTTACAATGTATGTCGATGTCAGTGTCAATATATGTCGATGTAAATGTATCTCAGTTATTTACATCGATCTTAGATATAAAAAGGTATCTTAGGTATAATATATACTTATTACAGAAGTTTGTGGGACTGCTTTTTCGTGGCCAATCTTTATCTCATCAACAGACTTTTAGTAGTGAACAAGTAGTTAAAATTCAATTGCCTTAATTTTACAAGATAGTTTTCTATTATAATTTTGTTTAATTATGACCCTAAAATTATCGCAAATAATATTGCTCACGCATATTTAGTTCTTTTTATCACTGACTTTATGTACTATGCAATAACTTGAAGGAATATAGCCTAAATTAAAATGGCTTCAGATTAATCAAGATAATCAAATCTATTGTAATCAAGATAAATTTAATTTAAAAAGTTATGAATTGATTTGTAACAGATATTGTTATGAGGCTAAGCGAATTTCACAAAAGTACCTACCTTTCCTGATTTTCCGGCAAGAATACCTATTTCACGTGAATGTTTTTGGAAAGCTTTGGCAATGATCTTTTCATCTCCCTAAAAGAAGAATAATGAAAATTGAATCTAACCACTTCTCAGCTCGATAAATTTCATAAAATAGTTCAATTGTCTATTTTTAATTACAAAATCTGAAAGAAAATCGCTTTTTTAGATGAATTATTGTGAAAAATGATTCATGAGTCAAAAGTAAAGTACATTTAGAGAGAAATAAAAAATTACAGTTACCCCTGTAATGTTGACCTTTTGCACACGTGTAAATATGAGTAATAAGCTTATTTTATATAAAATACATATGTAACGTCGACTTTTTTTAACACATGAAGGTAGTATTAAACATTTTACACAGTTTTATATTTCGTATTTATTACACATCTGAAAAGTTTAGCTATTTCATTCCTGTATACTCTATAAAACAAAGAACAGCGCAGGATGGATATTTTATGGTATATTTTAAAACAAGGAATGAAGGAAAATTAAAACATGCAAATTACAGTGACATAAACTTAAAAGCTATTTTGTATGTTTTTAATAATAAAAGTTTATAAATATAAGATAAAACTTTAGTAAGAAAAACATCTAGCAAATACTACCGAATGTATTTGCAAGAAAGCAGATGCTTCATTACAAATTCAATAGGTATGGAAGGATAAAAGCCTTACAAACTTGTACTTACGATCGATCAGTAAATGCCATCTAGAAAAGAAAAAGTGAATTAAAATAAACAATATGGGGTTTCGTCAAAAACTATATATAACGAAATGATATATTCGTACCACATACGGGTAAATCAGGCCGCGTAAAAAAGGATTGCCCATATCACGTATGAGCAAAACTGTCAAGCGACTAATTAAATAAAATACAGGAAAACAATGGAACTGAAAATTTGTAGCAAAAGTGTCAGAATATACAATCTGAAATATTTTGTACCTAGCAAAAATTATAGTATATTATGTGCATGATAAATGGCTAGAGAAAAAAATTTAGGATAAATACTTAAAAAAAAACTTTAAAAAGTACGAATTTTATTTGGTAATTTGGAATACTATGCTGTTCAAGTAAGTTAGCTTATTTCAGCACTGCAGGAGCTTATAATTTCTTCTTCATACACAAATACACACATAAGATTACGTAAGATCTATAAAATACAATACATTTCCAACTATCTGGACTAATTGGAACCATGTGCAATCTGCAATTTCTCTTTTCTATAGGGTAAAAACATATTTACTCCCCCCTTGGGAGAGCCTGTAACCCCTAGAGGGCGCGTCCACAGGTGGCGAATCGGAGAATGCCTTTACTAGTTTTCCAATAGGTGGTAGAAGGGAAATAAAATACTTTTCGCGGACCAACAGGCACAGAGGTCTAGTCAGCCTGCAGCCCTCGTGGTACCTAGGCTCAAGTGAAGCTGTACATTCGCCATGGACCAGCCGCATATTGTTAATCCGAATACTGCATCGTCCGTCTCGCTGGATTATCCGGGACGCGCTCAGGATTTAGGCAGAGAGTTCGCCAAGCAAGCTACAGTCTCCTCCTAGAAATAACTTGACCAAAAAAACTTCGTATTCTTCAATGCAATATCAACGGTCTTAGCACGGAAGCTACTGGGATTAAGGTTGACTAAATCTCGGAAATGGCAGATCGACTCCAAGTGGAAATTATAGCACTACAAGAAAGAAAACTTAACAAGAAGCGACTTTTGAACATTAGAGGATACCATGTAGTCCGAAAATATAGTTTCAGAAGGACGTGGTCTCATGTTTCTTATCAGAGGTGTGCATTATAAGAAACTGCCTGATATAGACTTTGCTTCCTCACGCCTTGAATATCAAGGCATTACTATACTTTCTAAGGATCGCAACATCACCATCAAAAATTTATACCACCCTCCCGATAATCTGAAATTCAACACTATTATGATGGAAAATTTGTTTGGGGAAAACACTGTGATCCTAGGGGACCTCATTGCTAAGTATCTTACCTGGGGAAGCACCACTACTAACTCTAGAGGCTCCGAACTTGACAATTTGATCAATGACAAGGCCTTCCTGTCCTTAAATAACGAAACTCATACTTACCATTCCCACAGCTATAGCACAACTGATGAGTGTGATTTAACACTAGTTAGCTCTGGTTTCTAGTGTCGTGTAGTGTTAGCTCTGGTTTCTAGTGGTGATCGCTACCGATACTTGCGAAAACCGCGATCCTCTACTCATATTAACTGAAACTGATCTCAAGATAAATTCTGCAGAAACAAGGGATCTCCTTTGGGGCATCAGGAGGGCTGACTGGAAACTGTTTGAAGACTTGTCAAATGACCTTTTCTCTCAAGAACCTTTGTCGGATGACTTGGAAGGAGAATGGTCCAGCTTCAAGTGCATCATCTTTAAAGCCACCAAGGCTACCATCCCTAGAGGAAAACATAAAAGAATTCGAACTCGCCATGTACGCAAAGAAGATCCTATCCAATCGCTGCTTGTCAAGAGAGGATGCCTATTAAAACAAATAACTCGGAATGGCGGTATCCACAGAAGAATTTAACTTAACAAACTTAATGCAGAGATTAAAAGAAACTATGCAATAGTAAAAAGAATAAACTGGTAAAATCTATGCAAAAGTTTGGATTACAGATCTCCGAATACTAAACTATGGAATTTGGCCAAAAGGATTGACCAACTGAAGCATGGCAATGAGGATACTAATGCCATCATTGATGATAACGGCCATGTTTCGGTGTATGATCGAGAAGGGGCTGATGCACTAGCGAAGCACTATGGCAAAGTTAGTAGGCTGAACTTCTCTGAGATCTGATAAAATTGTAGCCAGGACCACTAGAAATCAAATCAAATCTTGTCGCAACGTGTCAGCTGCTAACCGGCGTTTCAATGGGGATTTCACCTTACCTGAATTATTGTATACCCTCCATAATTTGGACCCCTATAAAACATCTAGCCCAGACGGTATCCGCGGACATTTCCTGTGCCATCTCGGTACCTTGAGTAGACAGAAACTTTTGCACATACTTAACTTGTCTTGGAAAACAGGTAAACTTCCAAGACAATGGAAATCCGCCATCATTATTCCTATACGCAAACCAAACAAGCAGGCCAGTTCTACAGAAATTTATTGACCAATCGCCCTTTTCTGTACCACATGCAAGCTGATCGAAAGTATTATTCCGAGGACACTAACTCATCACTTATTAACCAATAAATTGCTTCCGCGCGAGCAGTTTGCTTTTCGAATGGGCTACAGCACTATTGATCAAATTTTGTACTTTGCACAGCGCGTCAGAGATGCCCAGAATCATATGCCTACCAGACACACTGTGGCGGACCTAGACCTGTCTAAAGCGTTTGACAGGGTTTGGAAATATAAGCTTTTAATAAGGGCTATCAAGATTTTGACATTAGAAGCAGAGCACTGCCCTGAATCTTGAACTTTTTGAATCACCGAAAATTCTGTGTCAAACTACAAGACAGCCTGTTGGGGTAAATGGTAACGAAACAGCTGACGATCTGGCAAGAAACGGTTGTGATCTTCCTACACCCACTTCACTGGTTTATGCCCAACTGAAATTCATTCCTATTACAAACATAAAACCAACATGGCATGGAAAATTTCTCTTGTTCATCAATGGTATTTCGCTGAAGGCCTGTCACTTCTGAGTAAAAGATCTAGGCCTATCCAAATGGCCATGGCCAGATTCAGAAGTGGGCATCTTCGATGTATGAAATTCAAAGAGGGTTAAGATCTTTCTCTCATGTGCCTGTTCCCTCCCTGCTTCTCTCGCTCACCTTCTGGATTGTATAGGCGTCTCCCTGAGACAGCTGTCGGCTAAGCAGGACGGCGTCAGCGATTTACTTATGCAGGAAGGTCTCTTGGACTTGGTGTAGTCTTTCCTGCCCCAAGGTGATTAGAACAACGACCACACACACTGGTTATCATAAAATAAGGAAAAATCACAAAAATAGAGATAACTCCTTGAAAAATAAACCAAAACGTGTAAACTCTGAATATGTTGCCAAGTAAGAGTAGCTGTTACGAACTGATATGAACTGAAGCTTGGGTAGTAACGTCAGCTTCTAGAATGTTTAAGAATCAGATCAATCAATGTAGCAAAAAGAGAGTGAGAGTGTATGGGCTGTGTGATGAATTCTTCTGCTCGCGTTTGTTTACCTCGGGAAAGAGCTACGTGGTCAAGCACGGGATTCATTTTAAGTAAAATTCAATATTTGTTATTTCGCTTTGCTGGTTTTGGGGTTTGCAAAGAAGTATACAGGTAGAAAAATTCTTTTCCAGTTACTTAATGTTCAGTTGTATATACTAATGAAGAATCATGGACTGGAGTTCGGAAAACGGACTAAGTCCAGACATTCAGTTTAAACCGCCAATATCGTTGGAATGTTTGTTAAAAATCTGTAATGAGAGAGGTGTCAGGGATTACACAGTTTTTCTTAAAGGCATCGAAAAAAATGTTAAAATAAACAATCCTAAGAATCTAAAAGATGAAATTTCTAGCAAAGTGTCCTTAGTAAAAAATATTGACTACATCAAAATTATAAGAGACGGAAGGATTCTGATAAGGACCTCAGTGGCTGAGTGTGCCTGGCAATTATTAAACTTAACAGAATTGCACAATGTCAAGGTTTCGTCGATGCTTGCCACGACGGAACTGACAAGTAAATTTCTGCTATCGGACATTCCAGTAGAAGTTGAGCTCTCGGAGCTGGCAAATGAACTTAACAATAATAATGATATTGAAGTATTAAATTTAAGACGTTTTATGATTAAAAGCTCTGGCAGTATCAATATGCCATCCGAAAGAGTACTTGTCACAGTTGTGGGTCACAATATACCGGAACATGTTAAGATATGGCTGACTAGACACAGAATCACTAGATTTTATGATAACCCTAGGCAATGCCCTCAATGCTTAAGATTTGGTCACGGAATCAAAAGCTGCAGAGGGTCAATAAGATGTAGCAAATGTGGGGAGAATCATGCTAGAGCACAGTGTCAGAATGAACAAATTAAATGTGTGCTGTGCAGTAATTCACATGAAGCTACCTCAAAAAATTGCCCCAAATACATCGAAGAGGGTAATATTCTTAGATATAGTGCTGACCATCATGTATCCGTAGTAGAAGCAAGACAGGCTGTGACTAATAAAACTTCGTATGCGAAGGTGGCGGGTACTCATGTTTCAAGTCCTGCAAAAGAAGATTTTGTCAAAATCATGACTCCAATAATAACTGCTCTGCAGGAGTCTTTTCAAAATGCATTAATACGGCAGGCTGAGAATTTCGAGAAAATCTTAGCAAGGATGGACCAAAAGTTTGAAAGTATGGTTAACAAGCTGCAAGAGAAGCTTGACACAAAATTCAGCGAGATATCGGAAAATACTAAGAACAATCAGATCGGGAAAAGAGCACTTGAGTCTGACAGTGATCCGGACTTAAGTGTAAATAAGACGGAAATAGATTTAGCAAGAAGTAAGGGCAAGAAGCCTCATTCTAAATCCGAGCCTATATCTCGAGAAGCAGGCATTCAAAGTAAACAGGATTCATCAAAACCAAAAAAATCTGGTCAGGGCTAGATTCTATAATGTTATTCATAAATGACTTTTTTATTTTTTTCTTTCCCGCTTTTCTTAGTTTTCTTTTCTCGTCAAATTCGATGGGACTAATGATTTGCTCATGGAATGCAAGAAGCATCTCCAATAAAAGAAATTTTATCATTAGCAGGAAAGAATTTTTCTGTGGTGTTTTAGCTATCTAGGAGACCTGGCTTTCTAATTTAGATGATTTTTGTTAGCCTGGCAAAAATATTTTTCGCAAAGATAGAGTGAGCTCTCACCAAGGCGGTGGGCTGATAATTGCCATAAAAAAAGAATGGGCAAGCTTATCTGTACAGAATAGCAGCTACGATATAGCGGGAGGAGAGATTATGAGGGTGGATCTCCAAGCAAATTGTTCCCATATTTCAGTGATCAATGTCTACCTTCCTAATGGCCAGTTCAATGTGAAAGACTGGGATAAAGTACTGGCTACCCTGAATGGCAACTTTATTATCTTAGGCGACTTCAACTGTCACAACCCGGCTTGGGGCTCGTGTAAGCTGTCAGCAGGGGGTAAAGCGTTATTGGACTGGTGCAACGTCAACAACCTTTGAATTCTAAACACTGGAAAACCCACCCATGTAAGTCCTGAAGGAATCGAATCCTGCATTGACATTGCTTTATGCTCAGCCGAGCTTTATGGACAATTGAGATGTGAAGTTTCTTCTGATCCCTTTAGCAGCGACCATTACCCTATAAGAATTGGCTTCAGAAGTGATAATGCCTCAGCTGCTGGAAATCAAAGAATAATAGTTCATTGCGACTGGAAGAAGTACGCCACGGAAAGCAGCAGCAGGATCAAGTCATTGGACACAGGGGAAAAAAACCTGGATAGTATCAACTGCATCTTGAGCATTACAAAAAAAAAGAGAACCTTACTAAGACAGTGAATCAACGCAAAAACAGTCCTTGGTGGGACACAGAATGTAACTTCATTCTAGGCCAAAAAAGGAAGTGCCTTAGACTTGCTAAGGCTCATCTTTCAACAGGTTACTGGATTTCTTACAAGAAATGGAACGCTTACCTTAAGAAGGTCATTAAAAATCAAGAGAAGACTGTATTGGGAAAAAATCTGCAGATGCACCAGAAAGGATGGAAATTTATTTAGGATAGTAAAAAATATTCAAAATAAAAATAGGCAGACCCAGTTCTCTAATAACATCTTAAAGCACCAGGAAGGCCACGCGTGGTCTGCAGAAGAACAGAGTGTAATGTTTGCTAAGCACTATTCCAGATTCACAATTCAAAAATTCATTCCTCTGGACTTTAGTGATGAAGAGAGCAGTCGTATAAATAATCCCTTCTCGGGTTCAGAACTTGACAAAGCTATTAGGAGTCTCAAAAACTCCGCGCCGGGACAAGATGACCTCGCAAATCCTACTATTACAGCTTTGGATGATGATTCCAAACAAGCGTTCCTGGAGGCCTGTAACAACTCATGGAACTCGGGTCAGATTCCTAAGAACTGGAAAGAAGCTATAGTTATCCCGTTTCTAAAACCTGGAGGCGACAGTGCGTTGGTTTCCAGTTACAGACCAATATCCTTAACGCAAATTCTAGCTAAAGTGATGGAAATGATGGTTCTTAATAGAATACTTCCGAGGATTCAGCAAAGCAAAAGGCTCTCAGATATGCATTACGGCTTTATTCCAAATAGAAGCTGCCTGGTACTGCTTAATAAATTGTTCAGTAGCATCTTGCATCATAGGAAGCAAAGAAAGATTGTTCAGCTGGTGGCCCTCGATCTCAAAGCTGCATTCGACTCAGTTTGGCATGATGGCCTACTCTACAAAATCATGCAATTTGGCATCAAAGGGAAATAGCATCCTCTGGATTGCTAATTTCTTGAGCCAGAGAACTGAAAGTGGAGAGGGGTCCTTTCAAGAAGCCATGAGCTTGCCAGTGGTGTCCCCCAGGGCTGCATTCTGTCCCCTGTCCTGTTCACTATATTCATGCATGATATTTATGAGATTATCCCGACGGATGTCGATTGCTATGTATATGCGGACGACATCTTCCTCTACAGTGCTGATGTCTCACACCGAAAGGTAGTCGATAATTTGCAGCGTGCGCTGTTTAAAGTGCACAGTTGGGCTAAAGAGTGGAACTTATGCATTTCTCCAGAGAAAAGCAAATCAATCATTTTCAGAGGGAAAAAGAGCTGTGAAGAGAATTTTTTGAAGCTTGATGGTGTCAGCATCCCTACGGAAGATCATATTAAAATTCTGGGTGTGTGGTTTGATAGTAAACTAAGTTGGAATTCCCACATTAATAAAATTGTCCCGAAGCTAGAAAGAATGCTGAATGCATTTAAATTCATCGCGAGCCCCAGGTGGGGTGCCAGAAAAGTGGACCTTGTTAATACCGCAAATGCTACAATAAGAGGAATAATAGAATATGGCAGCTCTCTCCTCATTTCAGCCTCTCAACAAAATAAGAAAAAGCTTGAAATTGTTTATAATCATGCCCTAAGACTAGCCATCGGGGCGCCAATCAGTACCCCTCTTTCGCTGTTATATGTTGAAGCAGGGGTGTTTACCTTAGACACGAGAAGAAGTATTGCTGCTATCAAATTTGTAATAAAGAATATTGCTCTATCAGGAGCTTCTCCTATTGCGGATAGTTTGAAAAGTTGCCTGCTAAGCTGCAAGTATAAATGGGGCAAGATTCGTAAGCCTATCAGTCAGTTCATTAAAGACAAGCTAAGTAGTCTGGATCTAGATTTCAGCAAGTGTATTACTTTTGATAATGAGCAGGATTTTTCCGAAGAAGTAAAGTGCTGTATTAAAATAAATGAGTATGAGTTCCAAAACAAAAATATCTCAGATATGGAAATACAGCAGTATTCCCGATCCTTTATTAATGATTACGCAAGTCAAGGTTTTAAAATTTACGCTACAGACGCTTCCAAGTCTGATACAGGAGTTGGTATTGCGGCTGTAGATTGTACCGCAGTGATTGTCGGTCAGTGCATGGACAGCAGAAGCTCCATCTTCTCAGCCGAGGCTTGGGCCCTCTATATGCTTCTTGTGAAATTGAATCCTAACGAAAAGGTTGCCATCCTCACGGATAGCAAGTCAGTAGTCAGTGCCATGAGTTGCGTTAATAGAAGATCCAACTCTCTCATTCTTAAGCTTTTCGAGCGGATAAAGGCCTTCCACCACCTCATGGTCATCTGGGTTCCTGGTCATAAGGGTATAGAATTCAATGAAAAAGCGGATAAAGTAGCGAGAAGAAGAGATATGGATAACCCGGGGGAACTCTCTGAAGAGGATGCGTGTAGCTTCATCGAAAATACTATCAACAATGAGCAAGTCGACTGTTGGCAAACTTCCTATACCGGCCGCAGATTCAGCTATTGTAATATTCACAGCGAGTGGAGCAAAGGATTAAACTTAGACAGGAAAATGGAAGTAGCAATTAGTAGAACAATATTGCAATTGTTGGACACGAACCAACTACTGTACAGGTATCGTAGAGCGAATTCGCCATTTTGCGACTCATGTTATGTGATCGACAGTACAGAACATGCAATTATTCACTGTAGAAAGTACGACAGCGCTAGAAACATTATGCTCAATAAGATGGAAATTAGTAATATTGACCTCTTAGCTGATCTTCTGTATCATCGTAACGAAAAACCTTGGAGATACTATTTTCTGGGGAAATTTGTCATTAAACACATCTTAAAGGACTCATAAGTATTATAAGTGTAAGGCCTTTTCGGACCGACGTTCCCTCCGGTAATGGAGGGAATGCGTCCCTGTGGATTAGCAAGTAAATTACACCATTTTTGAGTTGGAGCAGAAGGCGCCAAGGGGAAGCCAAGCTTCATGAAGAAGAAGAAGAGAGTGTATGCGTACCTTTTGTGTCGAATTGTGAAACGCGCGTTTTCGTGGTTATGTCTGTGTTTTGTGCTTCAATAAAGTGTCTTCGTGAAAATTGAAACGATTATTCCCTTTCAGACACTACAAACACCAGTACTTCGCGTAGATGCGAATGCCTAATTCCGATATTGAATTCTCGTTCTCAACATAAGAAAGTGGCGCCCCAGGGTGGGCAGGTGTTTTGATTTTGGAATCTCGTAATTTGAAGTATTCACCGAAAATGGATTTGAATGAGTTGAAAACGCAAAGAAAGGGTTTGAGAACGCTTTTCACTCTCTGGCTGAGGAAAATGCAAAATGAATTGCTTAAAGAAGGTGGTGATGTAAGTGAAATTTCCGTTTTACGGCTTCAAATTATTGATGAGTTCCAGAGACTTGAATGTTGTCAATCATTAATTGCTGAAGGCTGAAGATGGTATGAAATTGTACACCGATGATTTTGAAGAAGCCGAAACTTACAGGAACAGGCATGTGGAAATCTGTGCTAAAGTTGAAAAACGACTGCAAGAAGATTCTGCAGCTAAAAATGAGAAACGAAAATATAAATTACCGAAAACTAAGCTTAAGAAATTTTCAGGTGAGCCTAAAGAATAGTTGTCTTTCTGGAGCTTATTTCAGAAGATTCATGAGGATAAGTCTCTACCTGATGCAGATAGGATGCAATATCTGGTACAGTCTGTGGAGCCAAAATCGAAAGCTGAACGTCTTATTCAGAGTTTTCCGGCTACTGCGGAGAATTATCCGAAGGTTATTGAGCAGTTAAAAGAACGCTTTGGAAGAGACGATTTACTCCGAATACGTCCAAATACGTTACGTCCGTGACTTACTAAGTATGATTATGAAGAACGCAGTGACCAAACGAACCAAGGCCGATTTAGCAGCTTTATACGATGAACTGGAATCTAAACTTACAGCTTTGGAAAGCTTGGGGAAAACTCAAGAAAAATATAGTGATTTTCTAAATCCTTTAGTGGAAAACTGCCTTCCAGAGGAAGTGTTGCTGACCTGGGAAAGAAGAAATTACGAAGCAAGTGAAACCAAAAGTTCCCGTACTTTAGAACAGCTGATGAACTTCTTCCCCAAGAAGTCCAAAGTGTAGAAATGGTGTCCTTAGCAAGAAGCGGGTTTTCTCACGTTCGTTCTAAAAGTAATGGTTCTGTTCCTGGAAAAACAGAAGTGAGTGAACTCGCGATGGCATCTGCCTTAATAAGCCTTGATGATAATACAGGTAAGCGTCTTAATAGTACTTTTTGTGATAAGTTTCACCACAGCGACAAGTGTTTTAAGGCAAGAAAAATTACTTTAAGTGAGAAAAAGCAAATACTGTTGAAGAAAGGTGCATGTTTTTTATGTCTTAAAAGGGCAGGTCACTTAAGCAAATTTTGTAACGTTCAAATTTTGTAACGTTAAACATCAGTTGAAATGTTCTCAGTGTAATAATTCCCATTTTGATGTTATGTATCCTCAACAAGGAAAGGAGTATGTTTGTAAAATAGAAAATTCTCTCTCTAATTGCCGTAGAAGCGTACAGTTTACTTGCAAACTCTTTGCGTAGCCATTCGAGCTCGAGGACAAGAGCGGAAAGTTCGCGCTCTGTGTGATTCCGCTAGCCAAAGTAGTTATGTAAACGAAAGAATTATGACATTATTAAAGATTCCTCCCCTTCGGAAAGAAACTGTGGTACACTCACTGTTTGGGGGGGCGGAAGAAGCAAAACCGAAGGAACACAAGATATTTTCTATTGAAGTAAGTGATTTAAAAAGGTCATATATTTGCAGTTTTGAAGTTCTTTCCGAGAAAAGGATATGTGAATTTATTCCGAAATTAATGATCGTAAAATTTTAGATGACTTCAAACGAAATAAAATAGATTTAACAGATTCTTTTTGCAAAGAAAGCGAGATTGACCTTTTGATTGGAGCTGATGTTTTGGGAAAATTGCTGACTGAGAACTTAGTGAGCTGGATTCAAGTCTTACAGCATTGAAAACTAAACTTAAGTGGATGGTAATTGGGAAGCAAAATTCAGACACAAAGAGTAGCATTCTAACTACTTTGTCTATGCATGTTGGGAACATTCCTTTGAGCGCATTATGGGAAATGGAAGTTTTAGGAATAGTTGATTCATCCGAATCTTTTAAGGAAAAAGATAGCTTAACTGATTTTGAAGACAAAATGAAAATTCTTCCCGATGGGAGATATGAAGTCGAATTGCCATGGAAATGCGATATTACGCATTTATCTGATAACAAAGAACTGACCTGGAAGCGGCATGAAAAGGTGATTAGCAAGTTAAAATATGGTAAACTTTTAAATGATTATCAAAAGGTATTCTAGGAATGGGAAAGAATGAGTATAATTGAGCGTATACCCGAAATTGAACTCTATAAAGAATGTCACTATTTGCCTCACAGGCCAGTGATTAAATTAGATAGTAAAACTTCGAAAAGTCTACCGGTTTTTGACGCTTCTAGCTCTCAGAGAGGGAAACCCTCTTTAAACGATTGTTTATTTAAATGAGTTAATTTAATAAAAATTATACCCGATATTCTTGACAGGTTCAGAATATATCCGATCGGTATAAGTGCAGATATTGACAAGGCTTTTTTAATGTTATCTGCCGCACTCCAAAACAGAGACTATCTTAGATTTTTCTTTCCCTGTAGTGAAGGGCAAGAAATTTATAGACATTGTTGTGTTGTATTTGGAGTTTGTTCCAGCCCCTATTTATTAAACTCATCTATAACGCATCTTTTAAAGAACTGCCCTCCACCATATGATAAAACTGCTAAACAGCTGCAGAACACATTTTATGTAGATAATTGTGTAACTGGAGTTTTCAATATTAATGAACAAGTTCACTTTATAGAAACAGTCGAAGTTAATAATGTCTAAGGGCTGTTTTAATTTGCGTGGCTTCGAGAGCAATGTTGCATGTAAAAATGTTGAGAAGCATTTTGGAGAAACTTCTGTTTTAGGGGTAATCTGGGTTTAAATAATGACACTTAAAGGTGTTCTACTAATTTAGAGCCTTTGTCGTGTGAAATGAAAATAACCAAGAGATTAGTTCTGCCAACAGTACAGAAGATTTTTGATCCTCTTGGCTTGTTATCTCCCGCAACATTGCTTCCGAAGCTACTATTGCAAAATTTGTGGAAGTCAAAAATAACTTGGGACTGTCAACTGACGCCTAATATTGTAAACAAATTCTAAAAATGCTACAACGAGGGTAACTGAACGAAAAACTAACTTTGCCGCGTTATATGACAATTAATTCATCCTCTGAATTGCATGTTTTTGTTGACGCTAGCAAGGGGGCATATGCTGCGTGCGTCTTTGATCGATCAATAGTTCGTTCTGAGGTGAAGGTAGTCCTTGTTAGAGCAAAGTCTAGAGTAGTTCCTCTCAAACCCCTGAGTATGCCGCGATTGGAGTTAATGGCTTGTAGTATAGGCTCTAGGCTTGTGAATTCTAGTATGAAAGCGCTTGATCTACTGAAACTTAAGATAACACTTTGGTCTGATTCTACTACAGCCATTTGGTGGATAAAGAAACTGGGAACCTGGTCAATTTTTGTAGCCAACCGACTTAAGGAGAAATTCGTTAGTTGACAAATCAGCAGACATGAAAACATGTTCCGGGAAATATGAATATTGCTGACTTACTGCCACGAGGTAGTTCTGCTCGGGGCATGATTGCTTCTAGGTGGCGGGAGGGGCCTTTGTGGCTAAAGAAAAATCATGAGTGTTGGCCCGTTGGCGAAATTAACAGTCAACTTAAAGAAGTCCGTTTAGAAAGAAAAAAGATTAAAATGAAGACTATTGATTTGGCGAAAGATGCACTCCTTTGGCATCTAAACAATATATCAAATTACGATAAAATAATTCGAGTATTTGCTTGGGTTTTAAGATTTGTGAATAATTGTCGGCAAAGTCATATTAAGTGTAATAACCCTGAACTTTCCTCTTCTGAAATGGAAAATTCTGAAAAGTGTTTGATTCGTTTAGTTCAGAGCTACTATTTCCCTGATATAAAATCTTTGAATTTGATTTCGTTTAATGATGAGGACAATATCTTAAGAACTAAGATAATTCATCGAGATGATGAAGAATCCTTTTTATATCCAATATTATTGCCAAACAAATGCCATTTTACTAAATCATTGATCAAAATTGTGCATCTGAAAAATTGTCATGCTGACATACAAATAATGCAAACCATATTAAGAGAAAGGTATTGGATAATTAACGCTAGGAAAACGATTAAAAATGTTTTGCACAACTGCCTGAGATGTAAACGTTTTAAGGTTGAAGCGATGTCAAGCGAACCTACACCTTTGCCACCAGACAGAGTTTCAGATCGTGTAGCTTTCGAAGTTGTAGGGATTGATTTGGCCGGGCCTTTGTTTTTGAAAACTGGGGGAAAAGTGTGAATACCGTTGTTTACTTGTGCTGTGTTTCCAGCGATCCATCTGGAATTGGTAAATTCTTTATTTTCAGATGCTTTTCTGTTGGCGCTTAGGCGGTTTATCGCTAGGCGAGGAAGGCCAAGAGTAGTTTATTGTGACAATGGAACTCATTTCAGAGGCGTATATAACGATCTTTCTAAATAAAATTGGGATAAGATTTCTAGAGAAAGTTTGATACATAAAATAATTTGGAAATTTATACCGCCCACCGCAGCGTGGTGGGGAGGCTGGTGGTAAAGGTTAGTTTTCATTGTAAAAGAGTTGTTAAAACGTACTTTAGGTAAATCTGTATTGAGTCAAGAAGACTACTTACCCAGGGTAAATAATAGGTGGCCCCCTACATTTATACCTAACCTAACCTAATCCTACTGAGCCGACGCCGTTCTCGCTCTGTTTTATGACTATCATTTTGAAATAAAGATCACTTATTGCTGCTTGCTGTCTCTTTTTTCCAAATTTCATCACTTTCTGACCACTCCTTCTTGGTGTTGCATTTTCAATGTCGAGCAGTGTATTTATTTTGACTAACCAGTTAAGTTTATGCTTTCTTCCCTATAAGTCTTCATGCCCCTAATTGCCAGTGCCAGAATATGTAAATTTGGTAGCGCGCGTGAGAGAATGCAATTTCTATCAGTAGGAGAAAAAGTTTAAATTCTGACCTCTAGAAGGGAAAGTTAGAAAGTGGGCAAGTACTGTACCTCTGTAGCGTGAGCTTCTGATTCTGTATTTTTTGCTGGTTCAAGTGGTGTAACTGCTATTATAGTGCTGCCACTAGACTTCGAGCGATTTAGGCAACAGTATTCTCTGAGCGCTGGGGAAAATTCGACTATTGTGTTAATATCTTTGAATTTTAAGTCTAGTTCTTGTTATTTGAGTTACCGCCCTAGCGAAGCGTAGTTTGTTAGCGTCAAGTCGACGCACCGTGAAATTTAAAGAATTTAATATAAGATTCTTTTAACCCTTTTGCTGTCTGGTCCTGCACTTATTTCAGTAGTCACACTGAAAATTTAGTAACTAGGCATTACATTTGGCGCCCGAATTTCTCATCGAATTTGATGGCCAACAATCAGAACTTGCAGTTCTCCCCACAAGACTCAGAAGTCAGAGGCCCGGTGGTGACTAGCCCTTTGGATGGGCTTGGTTTTCTAGCCCAAACAATGTGAGCATCCATCAAGCCAGCAGTGGTATTCGACGGCAAGAATTGCATGACTTCATTCCTGGAAACCTTTGATAATCACTTCTAGTTGTTCATTCTAGTTCTTCATTCTAGTTGTATCCCGTGCCCGAGAGACAGAATGTAGCTAGTGCGTCGAGTGCTCTTCGAGAACAGACGGAGTCATGGTGGAAGGTCATTCGAAAATTTTTGCTTGGAAAAGCCGGAAGCCTAATCTACAATTTCGAAAGTTTTAAAGTGGCACTCTTAAAGGCCTTCCCGGTAGTTAAAGACCGAGCGACACTGAAAACCAAATTTTACAGCTCCTACCAAAGTAAAATTGAGGAACTAACAAAATTTATTTTGTTTAAAGTCAAGTTAATTAATATGTTATACGGAAGGAAGCCGGATATAGAAATCATTTTACCAAGATTCTTACTCGAGCACAAGATTTCATGGAGTTGAAAAACTCACGAACGCTTCAAGAATCATTCGAATTCTCCGTGATATTCCAGAACCGGAGATATCAGAAAGCTCGCGATCTAAATTTCTTACGCAGGGATATCACCAATAATTCTCACAACAGCCGGCCGCAATAAGAAATAAATTAAACTGAGGTAAACGTTTATCAGCCAAGCCGTCAACGAGTAAGAATGAAAAGAATAATGCGAAAAAGAAGTTCGACAAAGACCGTCAGCGTACCCAAAAGACAACAGAAGGAAAGAAAGATTCTTTAAACGAGTAGAGGGGACTGAGAAATTGAGGGTCCACACCCCTGGGCATCGCAAAATACCTACCTCTAAGGTGCATTTAAATACAGTAGTGGTGAAGAATTTGCAGTTCCCCGTAATACTGGATCTTCTACGTAATACTGGTTCCTTCGTATCCGTAGAGGCACTCGTGGACACTGGGGCGCAAGGAAATTTTTTAAACCAACGCTTCTATTACAGGAATTTTCGGAAAGTAAGGTTATTTTAAAATAGTAGAACGAAAATCATAGCCGCACAAGGAAAAGGTCTGTGAATGCATCAAGAAGCTATCGTTTAACGCACAGATAAAAGATGAAATTTCGAAAGTTTTATTTTTTGTTGTCAAAAATTTACAAAGAAAAGTTATTTTAGGCACACAGTTTCCTAGTGCCGCAAATGTGAAGACGAATTTTGCCGAAAGCTCTATTACCTTCGACATGGTGCCAAGGGTGGTGGAAGACAAAAAAGTATCAGAAGTCGACCTTCAGCATCTAAAGCAAGAAGTAAAGACAAGCTGGAAGAACTTGTATGTAACTTTTCTCGGAAAAAAACTGGTAATACACAGATTGGCCGATTCTCGGAAACCGTTATTCTCCGAAAAAACCTGGTAATACACAGATTGGCACGCATTATATTGAATTAAAATCAAATGAACCACGTAAAGCAAAACCTTATCTTTATGATAAGGAAAAATAATCAGTAACTAAACACCAGATAAAACTAACTCCTAGACAAAACTAACTCCTAGCAAGCAAAATACCGTGGCCGACGCGTTATCAAGAATTAAACTGGATGAAAGTGGTGACCAAATAAAATGTGCTGCATTAACTTCTGAAGTTTTAGATTCCCGAGAGACAATCATCGCTGAGTCATGTCTCTATCCTAATGATCGTTGAGTTGCTAAAGGATCCAGAATTCGGTAATATCTATGCTTATTTAAAGGATCCAGATAATTTTGAGCATGCAGATGCTGCTGAAATTAGAAATAGAGCTCGAAATTAGGAGATCATAGATAATCTACTGTTCTATACTAAATCAACAAATGAAAACCACGCATATAGGCCAGTCATCCCAACCACAGTATGGCTAAGCATTTTGCAGGAACTACATGACGCACCAACGGCTGACCACTTAGGGGTGAGAAAAACGGTTCGTAGAGTACGCGTTACGGTATTTTTTCGCAACTACAGAAGGTAGTGACAGCGTATATTAGGCCCTGTAATTTATGTCAGTTAATTAACAACGTTAATTATAGCACGGCCGGGTATCTAAATAGTATGGCACGCGACTTTTCCTAATGAAATTCTTAGAATAGACCTCCTTGCCCTTTTCCCCAAATTGAGTTAAATAAAAACCGATATCTTTTCGTGAATTCTGACCATTGATTGATGACAAGCGTCGGCTAAAATAGTCGCAGATGCATTTTTCACATAGGTATATTTTAAAATACGGTGCACTGTTAAAAGTAGTAAGTGATAACGGTAGACAATTTATTAGTCAAACTTTTGAGAATTTATGTAAAGGGCTTGACATACGGCATATGAAAATGGTCCCGTAAAGACCAAAGGCAAACATCGCGGAAAAGTTAATTAAAATATTGTTTAAATAATTAGAAGTTATATTAAAAATTATCATAAACTCTGAGATGGCTGCATCGATGAACTAGCCTATGCTTTAAGAACTACCAAGCATGATTCAACGGGTAAAACTCCCTCTAAATTATTTCTGGATAGGAAGATTTTGACACCTATAGACAAACCTTTTTTCGTCCAAAAAAACGGAAGCCGGAATTTAAATAGGCAAACATTCAAAAGCTGACTGATGAAGCTTTGAAGAATTCAGATGTAGCAAGAGGGCGGCAAAAATTATATTACAATACATTACGATAGAAAGCGTCGTGAATCAGATTTTAAAGTGGGGTATAAGGTGCTGAAAAGAAAATTCACTCTGTCTAATGCACCAGAGAACTTTGTAGCGAAATTCGCAAATAAGTTTGAAAGGCCTTATGTCCTGCAACAGATCATTGGTGCAATTATTTGTTACTTTAAGATTCGGAAGAAAGAATAAAGGCCAGTCCGGATCAATTAAAGCGATAGTACGAATGTAAGGACTTTGATGTTTTGAATAGTTTCTTGCAGGCTTCCGAATCAAAAGAGGCGACATCCTCAAAGCCCATTTCTGCCTCACTAGCGCTTCCACCACCAGAAGAAAACAAAGAACAGACCAGATGTCAAGGCCTCAGACAAGCCGAAGAAGTCTCCTGAAGAGAACCCTTGACGGATGGAAGGTACAGCGGGAAAAAAATTTGAAGGATCGTCGAGAAGTAAGGCCTCAGGTAGGAACAAGGAAGTCCGTGCCCTGTTAAGGTCTCGCAGCAGACAATCCCAGGATATGTCAAGGAGGCGGCGCACATAAAGAGTACTACAAACAAGACGGACGGTCGGTAAAATGAAGAAGAAACCAACCAAAGCTCAAGGTCCACAGCAAGGACTGAAGCAACCAAGAATCGCTAGGCAAGAGTTCTCGACCACAGACGCTCCAAGAACCAGCATACCTGCTAGCATAGTAAGTAAAGGTAGTAAAAGACAGGAGACACCACCATTCGAACCGAAAATAAGGATGCTCAGATGGAAAAAAAAAGACAAAGCTAACCCCAATCAGTGGAAAGAAAACAGAGATTAAAAATCGCCAGTGTAAATAACGTCACATTGAAGGAGCTCTGCAATAAAAAGATGGCTGAGCACCAAGCAACAAAAATCAAAGATAAGGTGAATTTTTCAATAAATCTTTTCTGTTTTGTAGAGTTGCACGGTAAATTGAAATACGAAGTTGAAATGTAAAGTCAATTGCCTCAGCTGAAGACTAAAGTTATTTTAGTTTTATTTGGCTAAAGCTCAAAGCTATAGTGTATTCTAAAAATGTAATGTTAATGTAGAGAACTAGGTGTTCGTTTTTATTTTTTGAAAGACTGTTTATGTTAAAACGTCAAAAGTTCTGACCTGATACAAGCAGCTTCGTATTAGTACTTGTTAATAAAAATTTGTTTTAGGTTCGCACCTTTGGCGAGAAAAAGATTCATTCAAGTAAAATTTTCATTTTATTCTCTATTGTGGTAAAAGTATTTGATTGTGAAATGTGAAAATATCTGTTGTGCTAAAGTAAATGATACTGCAAATGTAGATTTAAATCTCAAAGAGCATATCTAATAAGTATTCAGTGCTAAAACCTCAAAATGTAAAGTTAATATATTTAAAAGTTTATGTATTCAAGAGAAAATCTTGAGTTTGCTCAAACGAATTTTTAGCCAAGTCAAATCATGCGATTTTGAGCGAAAGCTTGTATGTGTTTAAATCCAAATGTGGGAAAATATTTGGCATTCATGTGTTTTGTAGGGCTTTCGACCTACACTCTACTTAAGTTTCATGTTTATTAGCTCATGGAGAATTAAGAAGTGAATTTAGGGTGCGTCTAAGAAGGTTCTTATATGCTAACAAGTTTATGTGTGTTTAGGTGGAGAGTTTGCTCACTGTGACATATTGCACTTCTTTTTAACCACACATTGTGGAGAGCCAAAAGAGGATTAATTTTAAAGTAAAGCATGAATGTGTAATGAGTAAATGTGACCCGTAAAAACCGCAATGTTCGGTAAACTTAAGAAAGCTACGGTAAATACAAAAGAGTAACAAACTTAATAAAAGAATTAATGTATTGTGAAAGTAAAGTGTTATTTATTGTTTGATAGATACGTGTATTCATAAGTATTCCTTCTAGATGATTGGAAAGACAAGAATGAATGCCCTATTGAGCAAGAATCGTGAAGCAAGTACACAGGAAGAAAAGGAAGAAAGTAATTATTTCTGTTATAATAAAGTTTAAGATTTGTGTGTAAACGGGGCTCAGGGCCTGTTAACTGTAGAATTTAACAGTTTGAACCAGGTCTTTGAGGACCTTTATCCAAGTCTGCTAAATTCTGGCAGGAGCATGTAGAGATTTATATTTATTTTAAATACCAATTCAATTTAATTTTACGTTACTTTCCTACAAGCCTTCATTCCCCTAATTGTCAATGCCAGAATATTTAAATTTGGTAGCGCGCGTGAATGAATGCAAATTCTACTTTGAGGAGAAGAGGTTTAAATACGGAGTTTTAGAAGGGGAAAACTGTGGCGAAAACTGTACTTTTTGTAACGTGAGCTTCTGCTTGGCATTTATTTCTGGTTAACGTGGCGTAACAGCTATTACTTTGCTACTACTAGATACTCGACGCTGTTTTAAAAAACAGAATTAGCTGAGCCCTGTAGCGTAATTTTTCTATTTTTAATATCTTCGAATATTTAGTTTAGTTTTTGTTATTTGATTATCGCCCGAGTGAGGCGTAGTGTGTTAGCGTCAAGTCGATGCATTGTGAATTAATGACTCTTTAAAGAGTCATTAAAGGGTTCCTTTTACCTTTCTCCTGTGTGGTTTCTACACGTATCTCAGCTGTTGCATTAGAAGATAGACCGGGGGATCCTACAAGGTGAATAAATGGATGGAGATGGCAAGTTGTTTCTTTAATGCCGTTTTTAAACTTCATATTCAAGATTCTTGTTCTTAATACAAATTACTCTAACTTTGTATTATTTAGTTTTTAGTTCAAATTAAAGTTTAATGAATATTAGTTTAGTTTATTTTTAAATTCTTTCCAACATTTAACTGTTCTTATTATGAATATTCGACTAAAGTAAACGTAATTTTGCTTTGAAGAGAGCATTTTTAAACTGAAGCCTAATATCATTCTCAATTTGAATATTATGATCATTAGAAAATCTAAAACAACAGTGATTGACAATTTATGCTTTAAGTAAATAAGTGTAAAAATGTTTTAATACATGGGTTAGCGACTAGTCCGGTAGCCTATTTATACTCTGTCGTAAAGTAGCTGTGCAATGGTAATATTCTTATGGATTTTGTATTTGATTAGCTATTTTTAGTAAAATAGTAATTAAAATTCTTTTTCCCCCGTGCAATGTAGCGAGTGATGAGTTTCAAGAGAAAGCTACACTGAAAAATTAAAAATACAGGATCACGCGCAAACATTTAATGAATAGATATCTCGCAATTTTACTTTTTTGCTTTCCAGAATCCTCTAGAAAATAAAAACTACCAGAAGGTTCTCATGCACGATTAAAAAGATTTAAAAAGTCGCAGAGAAACATTCTCAGTTCAGTTGTTTATTTAGTTGTTATTGTTGACTGTAGCAAATTCACGGTGAGATCGGATTAGCTTTCTCTGCGGTTTGAATTGTGTTCTATTTAACGTTAGAAGTTTAAAATATAACTACTATGTAATATTGTACGAATATCTGTGAGGAAAAATTTCAGCACTTTGTTTCATTTCTTGTGAACAGAATAAATTTTATTAACTTTTCGTCAGACTTGTGCATTCAATCTATTACGAACCCGTACGCATGCAATACATTTTGGTGTCAAGAGTGGGGTTTGAATGCCAATCACAAGAGCGATGGAACAGCAGTTAAGGCAGCTGATAGCAGCCTTTGCTGCATTTAAAGAAGAAATGAAATCGGGTCAAGAAGAAATGAAAACAGGCGAAGAAGAGATGAAAGATTGCCAAGAATCTGTTAAAGACGAGCTGAAAGCTGGCCAAGTAACTTTTAATGGAGAGATGAAAGTTGTTCAGGAATCTGTTAAAGAAGAAATTAAAGCTATGCAAGAAAATATTGAAGCAGGTCAAGAGGAAATGAAAAGAGAAATTACCTGCATAATAGAAAACAAATTTCAAGCTATGGAAGACAGAATTGATATGGTTGAAAGCAGAGTTGGAGAAACTGAAGAAAGAGTTTCTGCCGTTCAACAACAAATTGATGACAAAGTTTCTGCTGCTGTCGCCAAAGCAGTTGACACCTTAAAGAAGTGGATAGCGACAGCAGGGAGCAATTTTGAGGGTTTTAAAGTTCTACACATGCCTGCTCGCCCCTCTCTGAAGCTATCCACATATAATGGGAAGACTTCCTGGCAAGTGTATAAGACACAATTTTCTATAGTGGCAGAAGCGAATGGATGGGACTTCCAAGCTAAGGACTTGTCATCTCGCCGCTTCTCTAAGAGCACACGCTGCGGATATCTTGCAAACTTTTCCCGAAAACCAGAGACTAGACTCCGAACATCTATGCGGCGCGTTGGAGCTGCGCTTTGGAGAGAAATGTTTAAAAGACTACAGTAGGCTTCAATTAAAATCCCATCAACAGGAGACCACGGAAACACTCCAGGAGCTCGCCACGGATGTTTCAAGGCTATCTCACCTTGCCTTTTCGGAGTGCCCGACAGAAACAAAGAAAATCCTGTTCCTGCAATTCTTCATCGACGCATCCGGGATCCTGAAATACAGAAAGCTCTGCGAATGGCAGATGTCAAGGACATAAAAAGTGCTCTGGTGTACGGAATAAAATTCGAGGCAGCCCAGCAAGCAATTCATAAAGACTGCCAACCAGTCAGAGCTGTGCAAGGAAGAAAGATAACTTACCCCTCCCCCTTCGATCCAAAAGCGTAGAGATTCGCTATAGATTACAAAAAATTAAATGGCATGACTAAGTTTACTGTCTACCCTTTACAGGTAATAGAAGAAATCATAAAGAAAATTAGGTCTACGAAATTCATAACCACTCTTGATCTTACTTCAGGCTACTTTTAAATAGCCGTGAAACCAGAAGACGTGCTTAAAACGGCGTTTATTACGAAATCGGGCACATATGCATTTTTACGTATGCCGTACGGACTTTGCGAGGCCCCCTCAACTTTTCCACGAGCTATGGACATTATTTTACGTCCTGTCCTCGGGAAATCCACACTTGTATATTTAGATGATATAATAGTTACTAGTGACACCATTGAGGAACATGTGAAACGTCTCCACGAAGTTTTTTCATTATTAAAGGAAGCAGGGTTAACTGTTAATGCATCAAAATGTAAGTTCGCAACTAAACAGAGGATTCTAAAATAAAAGCAATAAAAATTACCCCCCTGCTAAACAGAGCGAAGAAACTTTCATCCTTTCTTGGCATGTACTCGTATTACCGTGCGTTCATCAAAGATTTCAAAAATATCATTGAACTTTGGTTAGTGCTAAAATGAAAAAAAATCGAAGTTTGCGATCCAACTATTAACTATATTTCAAAAAGTTTGCGACTTTAGGTCGACGCAGTTTTAGGTAACAGGATTCTCTGAGCCCTGAGGGAAATTCTACTGTTCTGTTAATATCTTCGAATTTTAAGTTTAGTTCTTGTTATTTGAGATACCACCCAAGCGAGGAGTAGTTTGCTAGCGTCAAGTCGATGCAGTGTGAATTTTAAAGAATCTACACTTCTCAAAAGTGAAAATGCAGGGCCTAGAAAGAATGCACGTAGCGTCATTCAAATTGCAGGAGCGAGAGTTGTGAAATGGAAATAGAAATGATAAAAGTTGCTAAGCATTGGATCACGTGGTACTCATATGCGGGCTATAAAGATCAGCCACTTTCCCTTCTCATAAACAGCATCTGTGGGTTTACGGAGAATTGGAGACTTTAAAAGAAGCATAGAAAATCCCTTTGAGACGTCGGCGAGCTAAATCAGTTAACGCCAGAGGAACGTGACCGTTTTATCGAACTCCATGAACTTGGTTTGCCGCTATGCTCAATAGCGACTCGTATTGGGCACAACGTGAGTACTATCCAACATTGTGTCACACGATGGAAGGTGTACGTGCATGTCGAAGAGGAAGTAGTCCCCACAGGTGCACGTCAGAACGCAAAGACCAGCGTATTCGGCGGTCAACTACTGGAGACTCTTCTCCACGTCAAGTGACATCCGAAGCCGGTTGCCTCCAGGAGCAGGTAGAACTATGTCTACTCAAACTATACGCAACAAACTGCATGAAGTAAACTTCCTTTCACGGGTCAGAGCCACAAGGGTACCGTTGACTGCTGAACACCAGACTAGACGTCATAGTGCGTGGACCATGGAATGGCTTCGGGTTTTGTTCACGAATGAATCTCGTTTCTGTCTGTGGAGAAAAGATGGCTGTCGACGGATATGGCGAGGACCCGGAGAGCGCTACGAAACAGCCCATTCAGTCGAGCGTCATATCAGTCCTGCACCGGGCATTATGGTTTGGAGTGGCATAATGTTTGATCACAAGACGCCCCTGGTACACATTAACGGCAGTTTGAGGAGAGGACCGCTACATCACGCAAATTGTGGAACCTATTGTTCTGCCCTGATTGCAGGGCTTACCGAACACAGTATTCCAGCAAGACAATGCAAAGCCGCATGCCGCACGGTGTACTCTTAACAGCCTGACAGGATTTGACATCCCACCCTGGAAGGCAGCCTCTCCAGATCTGAATCCTATCGAACACCTGTCGGATGTCATTGAATGTGACATTAACCGAGGTCCACGGCCGCAAATTCTGGATGATGTGCGTACAGCAGTGGATGTGGCTTGGCAAAGGCTACCTCAAGCACCCATCAATGAACTCATTGATGGCATACCTCGCCGGATTGCGGCCTATATCGCTGCCCGAGGTGGGCATATTAGATACTGAATAAATTGGTTTATAATGATTTTATGTGTCTGCTTTTTTAATCATTTGCATATCCATCTCACAACTCTCGATCCTACAATTTGCATGACGCTACGCGCATTCTTTCTTAGTGTTGCAATTTCACTTTTGAGGAGTGTAATAAAAGGTTTCTTTTAATCCTTTTCCTGTCTGGTTCCTGCACTTACTTCAGCAGTCACACTGAAAGACGTACACCTAACTAGACACTACAACTTAATTTTTAAATTACCTCGTACAAAAATATTCAACTGTTTCTTGTCTTCTGTAGTAAATTACTGGCGTGACTGAAGGTTGTTTCTACTAGGTGAACAGACGGGAAAGTGAATAATGTTGGTTCGGTAACAACTCTTATTTTGGGATACTTCTTCTGAATAATTTTTAAATTCCAAACTTAGCGTACCCAAGTGTTTTGAATGACTTGACTTTGTATGATACTGCTATATATCAATAAGCAACTAATTATCAATTTTACTAATAATTTTTTGTTATCAATGCAATTTTGTTTATGTTAAAAAGTTGCCGGAACACATCTAGCTGTCGAAACCTTGATTATCATTAACTCTTTTTAAAATTTCGTCGACCTCCAGGGGGATCAATACCGACACCATTAAGAATCCCTGATCTAACCCACACACAGTACCCAAGCTGAAAGAGTTCCTTCCAGAAAACATCTGCATGACTTCCAACTATCTAACCAAAGTCCTTCGTTCCCTAACTCATGCATAATAGAGCTGTTATTACAATAAGTTTAGGAGTTTTTGTTATTTTTATATGATTTTTATTTAGATAGTAGAATTAAAATATATTTATTATACCAAATAACAGATATTTATTTTAAGACTAGCACATCAGGAAAAAACAAGAATTAGATCAATTTATTGTCACCTGATGATGATGATGATGATGTGCCTTGTTCGACTTGAAAGTCACTACAAAGTCAATAAAAAAGAAAGAAAGAAAAAGAAACTTAAAACAGAAATGTAATCCATTATACATGACATATGGGTTTATATGTACTCGTGCGATAATGTTAAGACATACATTCTTTAGAGAAGTCAAAGTTTAATGGTGAGGTCGTACCTTCACCATTAGGAATGGTGAAAAACCTATATCAAAAAAGGATAACAGTAGGTAGGATGAAAAATATGCTAAAGACTAGAAATTATCTGTTATCTTATAGAGACATTAGGTTATTTCGAAGCAGGTGACATGAAAAATCAGCAATGCTCTCGCCGGAACCCGAACCACGGATATCTCAAATAGGCGCCGAGCGTGCTGACCGCTACACCACAAAGGCATGTTAAGAAGGGAGAACTACTTTATATACTTCACTTTTAAAGGGCGACCCGGGATTAGGGGACCCAATCGCTGAATCCCGGTGGTGTAGAATCATCGCCCACCACCTTTTTAGTTCTGGCCGCACTGTAGAGAAATTAGGTTATTTCGAAGCAGAAGTCATGAAAAATGAGCAATGCCCTCGCCGGGACTCGAACCACGGACCTCTCGAATAGGCGCCGAGCGTGCTGACTAATGCACCACGAAGGCATGCTAAGAAGGCGGGAGAAAGCTTACAGAAAATGTACATTAATATTTTAAATGTGCAGTTATGGTATTGATAAGTTATCATGGTTATATATGTTTCAGAGAGTTGAAATCGTTGAATAAAGGAATATTTAGACAGCTAATGCAAAAATAATAAATAAAAAATTAATCTATTGTTTGTTCCATTAGTTAAATTTTGAGACTGTGATAGTAACTGAATCGATTTTTTTCAAAGATGCTAATAATTAGCAACAAGAATCGTCGTAACGTGCATAAATTTGCAGGATTATAGCTATGAAGCTTAGCAAAATCCCCTTCTTCAATTACAAAAGTGAAAATGACGACAGAGAACGCGCTTACGGGATAACAATGAACAAAAATTTCCAGTTTTCAGCTAGAGGATAGCAAAGCAAAGCCATCCAATGAATAGAGACCTGAACGTAAAGCAACTAGAAAATAATTTGTTGAAAAGCTGATCCAAATTCTAAGCTCTCTTTTCCCTTAGTTTTTCAAGAAATCATTTCTCAGTTAATGCTTTCATGATTATTTCGAAGTGGACAAGATTATCAATTCTTTCACTGTAAATTTAACTTTTGAGAAAGCCGCTGAAACAGAAGTATATGAGATAAGACGAGGATTTCTTGCGGGCTATAGAATAGGTCCACTACCCGCAATTCTACTTTTTTGCAAATCGACAGTTCAACTCATAATGATTCGTAACATTCGCACATAATTCGTAAAACGGAGAGATGCTCCATCTTGTTAAAAGAAGATCTGTTTAGCATTTTCCATTTTCTTTATTATAGAGGGAAAAAACGATCTACATGTCCAAGTATATCTTGCGATAAATATCAGTTTCAACAAAGAAGAAAGGGCCAAAAGTCTTGTTACTCATTAAGATGCACTTGACAATGATATTAAGAATGTGTTCATGTTTCATACTTGGATTTTAAGGTCCCCAAACTCGGGCAGTCTGGCGATTTACATAATAATATAACACATGAAACAACACGACAATATAATATTTTTAACAAATTCTAATATCAAACTTGTGTAGTATACTAACATCGCGGGTAATCCTACGACACTGCTACACTATTATACTGCGGTTTAATTGAACGCAACAGTTAGATTTATAGGGATGTAAGCTATACAGTTAGTTGAATTTTATAAGATATAATTTATAAAATTCAATAAAACTCATAGCTGTAATCTTTTTCGGTGGCTGATTTAAACAAAAGCACCTGAGTATGCGAACTGCTCTTATTCACTTATCAGACTTAATGAAATCCTATTATTTTTTCTTTGAAGCCTTGCATTTCAAAAAATGCAAAGGAAAATCTATTATTTCTTATTCCGCACAATACTGAGGTTATCATTGAGGTAATGAAAAAATATAACTGCATTAAAAAAGGGATAGAGAGTTAAATGATAGTTAATTTGTAGGGTTCCTTCTACTTAAAATTAATTAAATTTGTTTTCGCTAGCCAGCGCAAGTTTCATTTCTGACCTTGCTGTTTCGCTAATACACCCTTTGGCCATTTCGAATAATCGTCACGCCTGTTAGGTTTGTTGAGTCAACCTAAGTCAGTCATACTTTAACGTGCTAATGCAGCACTATTCTTTTTAGACTTGAATTCGATTCTGTAATAACGTTTAAGTTCCACAACAAGTAGTCGGTGTTATTGTAAAGCACGAAGTACGCGCCTTTCTGTTAATATTTGGATTAATAAAGGGTTATTTTCTCCCTTCTTCTGTGTTGCTATTAATGGACCTCGCGAGAATTCGCCAGGTTGATTAGTAGGATCTAGCTTAGTTTACGTGGCCGAAAAAGTCTAGATCTTAAAAATTAATTCATAAAAATCTGCGGCAGGGACAAAAGTATTATAATTTTTAATAAAAGTTGAAATTGACAAAAAAATTTTAATATTTTTCTACAATCCTGCGCAAATAGTTCTTTTTAAAAAAGTCCTTACTAATTTTCCACTCGAAAATGATTCTGATTTTAAATATCACGTTGTAAGCAAAACCTGTAAATGAGTTTTGAAATTAATTAATAATGAAAAGATTGAAAAATTATTTTGATCTCACCTGCAGACCTCTGGTTTTACTTATTTGTAATTTTTCTACTTCCTTTTCGAGATTCTTTATAATTTTTTCATTTTCCTTAATTTTTTTATTGCGTTCTTCTATTTCAGCTCTCTCTTCAGATTCTATTAAATACATGATCAATAGCTATTATGCAGATGAGCAAATGAAAATGCGAACTCTATAGATAATTAAACAGTATCTTTACTTTTATTATGTACTGTAACAATGTTAAATATTGTCCACACAAATTTACACAAAGATTCAAAAATTCACTTGTAATTTTATGTATGTAATTGTGTCACAGAATTCCACATTAAAACAAAAATTAAATAACACGCATGGTTATTTAAGAATTTAAGAAGTTTATTATGCATAAACTTTTGAGGGGAAAAAAGAAGAAGAAACGAAAAGGGAGGGGGAAAAAAAGAAAAAAAGAAAGAAACATGCAAAGAACAAATACAAGTTTTTCGCGTTTTTGATTTACATCCTTTCGTTTCTAGGTACATGCATTAGAAAAGCTGTTTTTGACCAATTGAAAAACCAGTTCTAACGAAAACGTTTTACATAAAAAAGTATGTTATTGACTTTATTGTTTTATGCAACAGTTGTAAAATGACATATAATTTTAAGACTCCTAAAGTTTAGGTCATGTCTTAGAGATTTTTTACGTGCCTACAAAAAACTAATGGAAAAATCTACTATTTCTAATCTACTAATTTACAAATTTACTAAACTTTCACATTAAAAAAGGTAAGTTATAGACTTTTTTAATGGCAGCAGTTGTAAAAGAACATCCAGTTTTTTAAAAGACTTATTAAGTTTAGGCCATGTCTGAGATTTCTGAGTGCCTACAAAAGTTTATGAGTCTAAGCAATTAAGAATACTGTCATTACCAAGATTTTCTTAAGAGATTTTCAACGTAAATATAGGTAGACATAGTGTAACTACCTTCGGTTCAACTAAACTTAACTAATTCACTGACAATTAAATTAGAATCACATTAAGGTGCTACGTAGAGTTTGCAGGGTGAATCATCCCCACTATAGAATTTCTGAACTCGTAAAACAAATAGACAGAATTATATTCACTTTATATTTATTCTATATTCACTACTTGTAAAGGTTAAATTAAAATATACAAAACTGCGAGTCACCTGGGCCTAGCTTAATAACAAGCTTTTTTCAAACTACTATAAATTCAAACAATTTAATCAAAACCTACCAGATGCTACAAGCTTCGTCTACACCGCCACAAAAATTCAAACGTACAAGTTACCAATTCAAAGCTATCCTTGCACTATACTATTCAAGATCAGCGTCGGAGTCGCCAGCAGAGAGTGAGCAAAGCAGCGTCGATGAGCAGGCAAAAAACTCTCATATAACAACTATGCCCAATTCTTCAAACCTTACAATAAAACTGCTTGCCATTCAAATCTGATACAAATATTTGAAAAAGCGAACTTCGTGGCGAAATGGGGTAGACAGGAAAGATGCAAATTAAATAATGTTTCATTGTTAAAACTAAAATATGACAATAGAAGAAGTTAATGCTGATTACTATCCTGACTATCTTACGCGTTCAAACGATGACGAAATACTCTGCTCAGCAAAATTAGGGAAGCATGTGATTTAGTGAGATACTTTATTAACCAGGTGATGCTCTAGATTATATTTCTTTCCTATATCCCAGCAGAATTAAAGGAAGACGACTATGACATTAACAGTAACGAACCAGTCTCCTGCACTTTCAGGCACCAGTAACTCTGACCATAATACTTCTTCAATATGTCGCTGCTGTCTTTCCCATTGTAGAAAGAAAAGGTACACCACAACTGCTTGCTTTATTAAAAGCTTACTTCCGCTTTTATCATATATTAGTATTATTTTAGGTTTATTTATTATTTGGTGTCACTTTTATTATGGGACTAGGAACCCTTACTTTTTAAACTAAAGATAATTTCTTCTTTGCTGGAGCCATTTCGGCTTACGACAGGTTCAAGCAAAGTTTGAATTTTTTTTAGATCTCTCATTCTTCAAGTCTGAAAATTTGTTTACCTTCTTCAGTGATCGTGTGTCTGTCCGACTTTGATTATTTTCCCCCAAAGAATGCTCTACTTTCGGATAATCGTATTCTCTTCAAATTTTAATATACTTTTGAATATACTTTTAATATTTTAATATATTTTTGAAGCTGGAAATTCATCAAGAAAGAAGCATAATTGTAATAAAAGTCAAGCGAATTAGTACCTGATAACTGAATTCTTTGTTTTAAATGCTGAACTTTACTCTGAAGCTTTAATACAGCAACTTCTGCTTCTTTAGCAGCTTGAAAAGGATCTTTGACTTTACACGTTTCTGTAGCCATACTATAAAATATATTGCGATTTACAATAGTTAAAACGGGTAGGAAAGAAGTCATAAGCGAAAGGAAAGAAAAGAAATCATGAAAATGCATTTGCGCCTCATAAAACGCAACCATAAAAATTGAGTTTTGACAACCAGCTATGGATACACGTTTCCTGTTATTAATATGTTTTAATGTGTAGATTTATTATTATATTAATTAACCAGTTATTTATAATTTCAGTCTTTACTACAATTCCTTTCCATTTCCTCACCAGAATGCAAATTTAGTTAGAATTATTTAAGTTGAGGCTTTTGGATTGTAAGACAGAGCGTGTTTCTGCCTCTGGAAGCCACATTATAGGATCGGCAGCTTTGATAAGATTGTATTTCTTCGGCTTTGCGTTATTGCTGCCAACGTTTAAATTGTTATGCTTTGAGAAGTTTTGAGCCAACTTAATCAATTGCATTGACTACTAACCTTGAAACTTACTTAAATTTTGAAACTAAATTTGTTCAACTCTTGAAACTGACTTAAAATTTAAGCTACATAGCTACAAATGGTGGTTGTTTTGTTAAGCACGAGATATGCGTTCATGTTAAAGCTATGATTTAATAAAAATGTTGTTTTAAACCTTTTCAAGACTCTTGTTACTTTAGACTAAGCGATATTTCGCTTCACGTCTTAGGAATTTGACATTAGTTCATGCTATCAAAGAAAGTCTCTTATAAATGCAATAAATATACTAATTTAGCATATTTTCCCCATAACTATTTCAATCAAATGAGATTTCATTGCCACATTTAAGAAAACTCTTAAAACTGATTATAGCAAAGTACATTAGAGCTATCTGTTTACGAAAATACGCCTTCATGGAGGACTTTGTAAGGGAAACTGGCACGTATTTATGCAACAAGCGAAGTAAAGCATGATACTCTCTTGAAGCCAGGGCATTCAACCGCTAAGAACAAGGCTCGCGATTTCGCCTATAAATAAATGATTTATGATACCTTTAAATACAATATTTAGATTCATGTTAACGACTATGAAATACTGTTCGGATTAAATTTAGGTGTTGCGATCAAGATTTAGGTTAATGATACTTTAACCTGAAATTACTCTAAAAAACCATTAAGGAAATTACACAGCATAGTTTAAAGAATAACAATAAATGATACGCATGGAACTGAGGAAGCCCATTTAAGTATCCACTAAAAATTAAAAAACAATTTTCATAGAAACTATTATCCTAATCATTTCAATCATAAATAATGATAAACTCTTAACCTGTAAAAAAAGATTACATTATTTAAGTCGGTCTATAGAAAAACATCTATGATTATCTATATTTTCGCTTATTTCTCTTCTAGGCAAACTGTGGTTTTCAGATAAATCCAATAACACCTGCAAACGGCCGCATTAGCCTCGGCCCTTTTGACTTGTCTTACTGGATGAATGGACCTAAGCTCAAAAAGAAGGATGATTTCCATATCTCCAAACTCGGTTAAATAAATCTTGATATCTGCTCATTTTCAGGACCTGGGATTCAGAGGAAAGAATCCCGTGAAGAGTAAGTAATCATACTCCGGTTAAGATACACTGGTGTGCAAAAATTAAGGACGAAGTCGAAAAATTAGTATATCAACTGAGAGTATCAGTATCAGAAGAGGCAGAGCGGACAGAAAGACCAATCAGGAGATTAAGACGGTAGCACATGCGCAGATATGCAGGTAGACGTAATGGGGGAGTGTCTGAGTAGTATATAGCATGTTGTCGGTGTAAGATCAGTATATCTGGCGGAGATTGAACGCCGTATAGCAGTTAAAATCACACCGAGTTGCTGCCTCAGCGAGAAATGGCGAATAATCAATCTGTTAGACGACATCTGGATGCTTTTACCCGAGGTCGAATCATTGGGAAGTTGGAGGAAGGCCGCAGTGTGACAAGTGTGGCTGTAGAGTTCGGAATTGCTCACAGCATCGTTTCAAGACTTTGGAGACAATTTTAAACTACAGGAACAGCTATCCAGGGGTTTAGTAGTGGTCGTCCACGAGGAACCACACCTGCAGATGACCGGTATATTGCCTTACAGGCCAGAAGAAACAGGCGGCAGACAGCGGGAGAAATCGTTAGACACACGACACAGGCGACTGGACGACCGATATCGCGTTTTACCGTGGCCAGAAGACTGCACGGTGGTGGTCTGTTTGCACGACGCCCTGTACGATGTGTACCTTTAACGCCTGCCCATCGGAGAAGGCGTTCTCTGAGGTGCCGGGAACACGGGAATTGGAGAGACAATGAATGGGGACGAGTACTCTTTACAGATGAGAGCAGATTTAGTCTGAGTTGCGATTCTAGACACATACACATCTGGACAGAGCGGGGAACACGCAGTAACCCCTTCAACATCATCAAAGTGGACTCTTTTGGAGGTCGCGGAGTTCTCGTTCGAGCAGACATAATGCTTGGTAGCCGGACCGACCTTCATATCTCCCAAGGAGTTTCGTCACCTGGGACTGCTATTGTAACGAGGTTCTTCTTCCTTACATGCGTCTTTTCACAAAGGCATCTTTTGAAGAATAGACAGTATATACACTGGTGTGCTGTTGGAAGCTGTTGGAAGCGAAGAGCTGTTGGAGAATGAAGATATTGAACACATGGATTGGTCGGCAAGGTCTCTGGATCTAAATCCCGTCAAGCATGTACGAAACTTACTAGGGAGACCTGTGGCAGCACGTAACTTATCGCCAGTAATGATTCCGAAACTGCGATTCGTGCTACAGGAGGAACGAGCAGCAGTGTCTCAACAGCTCGTTAACAACCACATATCCAGCACACATAAATGATGTGAAACCTGCCTAGCAGTCAGGGGAGATCATATCCCCTATTAAAACTGGATGTTTCTTGCTGGACACCCATCACAGGGATGTTTCGGCCTTCAGTCGCATTGCGCTCCATGCTACTTTTTCAATAAAGCTTCTTTTCATCCCTCTGATTTCTCTTTTAGTAAGTGTTGCTTACATTACTCGTGCCCTTACGTATTGGGGGTCTTACGGTATTAAATGTGTTGATTTGGAAAGCTTTGAAAGTTATATTGAAAAAACCGTCTCGTCCTTAATTTTCGCACACCAGTGTATATATATATATAGTTCGGTTCATTCAGATACCTGGATTCATAAGACCGGAGTTGGTACTTGTAACTTCAAGGTCTTCAAAAGAAACTGATGTACTTCCCAGAGTGCTTCTCAAAGACATCTTCCCTTCACTGGCTTCATTTCCTCACGAAGCAATCCTCCCAATGATAAATTTCGACCTGGTAGGTAAATTTCCTTAACAATTTTCTCACTTCATCGTATTTTATGATTTTCCAAACAGATTCAGCTCTAGATTTTGCGTTGTGGAGTATCTTCGCGTTATTACTGTAGATTGTGCTACAAATTCTTCTCCTTCCAATAATTCTTTGAAAGACATGTAAAAATGTCCGAGTGGTAAAATTAATAATCCATTCTAAGTGCATCCCTTTGGTTTCGGCACAACATTGTCTTGATCTTTAATGTGCAACGATCCTAAATAATCTAGCCCAATCGCTTATAAAAACTATTTTTCTGATATTATGTCAGCTGATAGTGGCGCAGGAATCTGAGTCGCTAGTTTCGGCCTAATGTTTTTGTAGAAAATGCATTCATATGTAACACTTCTTTTTTTAGTCTGGCCCTGAAAATCCACGTCTTCTTTCTAAGGTAGGGTAATGTTTCTGCTATACCTCTGTGATTTACTCTTGCTGGCAATTCTTAATGATAAGACAGGCGACAAGAACTTGAGAACAAAAGTGGATCTGCATTTTGATGGGCAATATTTAGCATAGTGAAGCCGTCCTCCAATTAAAATTGTTCCTCTTTCATCTGAAATTGAGTTAAACGCCCTAATGATTCAATTTGTTCGTACCACTTTTCCTTTGGTTAGAATCAAATATTATTGAGATAAATTCTCCGTTCTGCTTTCTTTTAATCCGATACTGTTCAGCCAACTGAAATTCTTTTGTAATTAAACAGCAATTTTTCCTGTTGCGCGGATTCTTCATTACTGTAAATATATTGTTGCGTTATTACGGGTTTGTAGATTTGAGAGTATCCGATGAAAACACGATGCAGAACAGTAAAAAGCACAATTTATTTACAGGAATCACTATTTACAGCACAGTTCGAAAATTGCCTTTAAAAGCGTCGACAATCTACAATAAATACGCTGAAACAATCAGCAACACAGCTTCAGGCTGTAACTGTACAGGTAGCTTCACGGCAACACTAAACTTCTAATAAACACCGTGGAACAATCACCAATACACTGTCAAGCTATACTGTAAAGATAGCTTCACGGCAAAGCACTATCTCGATTGCTTTCCGTTCACAAAACTCTCTCGTAGCTTAGCAGCTATTCTCACAATAATCACAACGTTCACACTACTTCACAATCTACTCGTAACTAACTCGCAACTAACTTCGCAACTAACTGGCTCTCAGAAACGCAAGGGTTTATATAGCTTTTCTTTAAGTTCGACACGTTTCGAGAAATATCTCGACAGGAAGTTATTCTAGAAGCTTCCCGATTGGACCATGGGATATCGCCAATTTGGTCGCCAAATGGGCGATAAAGTCGCCAATCTGGCAACCCT
>KK114743.1:0-16041 GCA_000611955.2 Stegodyphus mimosarum
CTTTTATGCACAGTTGACATTGACACCAACCTTCCGGTGGCTGCAGCAAGGGAGGATCTAAGAGTCAGAGTAGCGGTTCTATTCCTGCGTGCACAAAATGTCAAATATCGGTCATCGGCGCTCGTCGTAGCAGTTGGCCGTCCTTGGCTGAACCTCCTAGATGCCCAATCTGTGGTTTGAAATTGCCTCCAAAATCTATGAACCACAGAAGGACTCACATTTAGTCATCTGGCCACTTCTGTTTGACGTTGTCCTGCCTCTAGTCTCCCAATGACTCTCCATCGTAGTTCTGAAGGCAAATGATGCCTGGAGGTCATTGTTACAAATTGACTATCTCAGATTTCTGATGTCACTATCACAGTGAAATATGTGGGCTTGGTCTCAAACATGGAGTTTTATGCTCCTCGCAGATGAGGTATTCCAAGTGCAGCGCCACTAATTTGCATACTGCAGTTTTACTCAGCTACTCTTACTTGGCAACACACTCAAATTTTACACGGTTTGCTTATTTTTGAGGGAGTTATCGCTACTTTTGTGATTTTTCCTTAATTTATAATAACCAGTGTAATTTAAACAGTTGAAAGTGCACATTTTTATTTTATATGATGTCAGCAGTGTTTTGCTTTCAAAATGAAAAATTTAAAACCACCAGTGCTGATGAAATTTGATGGCTTCAAGCTGGCTGCAATCATTTGAAATTCATGAAGTAGCCAGTGGATTATATAATAAAGAAGAATCGGTGAGAGTTAATACTTTTCTTCATATAACAGGAATTCGTGGTCTTGCAATATATAATACATTTCCTGTCTAAGAAGTTAAGAAATGAAATGAAGACAAAATTTATGGAATATAGTATACCTAATAAAAATATTACATATGAAAAGCCTTTATTCTTTACTAGAAATCAAACTGTGTTGGAAACCATAGATGAGTATGTAACTGACCTTCAAAATAAAGCTAGAATACACGAGTTAGCAAAATTAATGTCTAGTCACAGATAAAGGATAAAATTGTTTGAGGTATTAAATATGATGTAGTGAGAGCAAGATTATTGCATGAAATAGAATTAACATTAGAAAAAGCTCTTGATATATGCAGATCTGCAGAACTAAGTGCACATCAAATGAAAATAATAAAAGATGAGGAAACTATTATAAACATAGTGAAAAAGAAACTAAGTACGCATAATAAGAGTATATATGAAGAGAAAATATTGAGAAACAAGATACCAAAGTTTATTCTAAATGTGGCACATCTCACGAGTATCGACAGTGTCCAGCGTATGGAAAAAAATATAAGTGTAAAAAGGCAAATCATTTTGAGAATCAGTGTAAAAGCTATAAAATAAAAAATGATGCTATCAAGTTTGTAAAGACATTAGGTTATTTCAAAGCAGGAGACATGAAAAATGAGCAATGTTCTCACTGGGGCTCGAACCTCGGACCTCTTGAATACGCGCCCAGTGTGCTGACCATTACACCATGAATGCATGCAAAGAAGGTGGGAGAATAGAATTTTATCTGGGTACATTACGCCTTAGTTCGGATGACAAAGAAGAAAAATGGAGTTTTGACGTTACAGTTAAATACATTTAATTTGCAGTTAGATACTGGGGCAATGTTCAGTGATATTTCTAAAAGCAAAGCGAAAATGCTAGATATTTTGATACAGAAGTCTGAAATTAAAAGATTAGTTACATTCTCTAGGAATAAAATGGATACTATATAGTAATGCAGTACAAAGTCGGAGATCCGGATGTCCAATATCCGGAATGATCTAAAATCCGGACCTCAAAGCTGCAAACAACTTTTTTTTGGTTGTATGCTTTACGCATGTGCATTTGAATTTTTTCCTCCCATAATAAAACACGTGGAGAACCCCGATTCTTAATTTCACTTAGGCACTAAATAAAATACCTCGTTATTGACGAAACAATCATTTTAGCATAAATTTGCGAGATCAATAATTTGGCTCCGTTGGTGCATATCTGTTGGCCATACATCTCAAACCGAAACATTCTACACAGATACATTGTTGATTTTACATCTGTCAGCATTTTATATCTCTGACGCCAACCTGGCGAATCATTATTTATTATATTTTGCTTTCATCACCGCATGTTTATCAACATATGACAACTTGAGTGATAACTCATGCAGTAATGTCTAAACATTTTTTTTTCTATTAGTAATTGAATAGCAAAGAGTATGGCAACCTTTTATGCTGATATTACATTTGGCGATGATTACAGATTTAAGTTAAAATGCACTAAGAAATGCTGACGAGGAAAAATTTAACAAAAATTTCTTTTCATATGCTAAAAACAGATTTTTGTTATTGAAGCCCATAAGCCAGAAGACTACATTTAGTGCAATTTGAATTAGGAATAACTGATATGTTATTCACATAAACCCAGAACTGGCGTCAGAGCTCGTTTGGCCGCATCAAGTGGCAGAATTTAGGAAAGACAAAATTTTTGGAATTTCGAGAAGCACCGAACGGCAAAATTAAGGGATGACAAAATTTTTATAATTTAGGAAAAGCACTGGGATCCAAAGTTTAGGAGCAGCAAAAATTTAGAACTTAGGGAAGCATTTTGTAGCAGAATTTAGGACCCAAAGATACTGCATCAGGCAATATCTAGTGCTGACCCTCGATAAGCCGTAAGTATATGTGGGAGTTTATTCAGGACTCAGATTAGCCTTAAGCATGTGCAAGAAATAGACATACATTATAATAAATAAATAAACTAATACCATTCAGGTTTAATTCAGCACGCGATAGAAGCAATGCAAAATTTAGCAGAACAACTTGTCTTTCATCGCTAATCTCATGATACATAGCCAATAATGTATAGCAGACGCTATTAAACTAGGCTTGATACACAGCCAATAATGTATAGCGAATGCTATTAAGCTAGGCTAAAATTATACTTTACTGATTCTAAGGAGTTCAGTTAATGTAGCAGATTGTGTTGTTCCTTGATCTTCTACTTTGATCCAGCTTACTCTTTTTTGCAGACTGTTATTATTACAGGCATTTTCTGAAAATTAAAGCTTGAACTTTCGATTATGTCAAAAAGAGTTTCTACTTCTGGAGCTGCAACAGGATCTACAAAGTGAAAGTATGTTTCGATGTTCAGTAAACAAAAAAATGCTACTTTAGCATAAAATCTGCTGTGTGGAGAATCACAAGATCATGGGAGTAAGTGTCTCCAGATACTTTAAAAAATGCTTGGCATAATTTTTGGCCAGCTACCATATTTCATGGTGAAGAAGATGAAGACGATATCCACGAATTTGAAGGCTTTCGGATATTGCAAACCAAAGGTGAAATTTTCCAGTTAATGGATTTTGTACAAAAATGTGGAAAAAACAGTATAAATGAAGATGACATAACAGAAGTTTTTCATTGAAATGACAATGCCCCAATCATCAATCAAGTAACAGACGATGAAATCTGTAGTATCTAATTTCTGTAGTACCTAAATTCAGAAAATAGCGCTACCGACAGTGAAGAAAGTGACACAGAGGTTATAAAAAATTTTTATTGACAAGTTAGTCGGAATTCTCAACAGCAATTACAGAACTTCAACAGTGGAACACTGCAACTGAACAAGAAATATGTCTGTTTATACAATTAAAGAGAAAGTGTTAACACAAAAAATGAAGCAACTTACATTAAAAGAAATGTTTAGTAAAGTAAACAAAAAAATATTAAGCTTTTTCTTTTTTTTCTGTAAATTTTGATACCCTTTAGATCATAAATGCTTCTTATTTTATAAATCCCGATTTCCTATTTTTAATTTTATAATTTCTGCATGCCATCTTACTAGATTTAAACTGATAATGTAATACCCGGAAAAATCCCAAATCTGGAATTGCCAAAGTCCCGACAAGTCAGAATCTCAGACTTTGAACTTAACTGCCAATATGACAGAAATAATTATGTTGTAGAATTCCAAGTTATTGACAAACAACTACCTTGTATATAATGATTAAATTCATGTCTGCAACTAGGTTTGATTCTACAAGTAATGTCTGTTTATACTGAAGACTTACTGCAGGAATACAATGATGTAGTTTAAGCTGCTGTAAAGCTTATGCTGTTCGAATGGAGAATATAAAAATCTAGTTAAAACAAGAGACGATACCAGTAATTTATGTTCCACGAAAAATGACCATAGCTATATGAGATAAAGTAAAGAGCGAACGACAAAGAATGGAAAATTTAAATGTCATTGAGAAAGTAAGAGAACCAACTGAATGCATAAATTCAGTGGTCACTGTTGCCAACCCTAAGAAAATAAGAATGTTTAGATCTTGCAGATTTATAAAGCAATAAAATGAGAACATTATCCTATGTTAACCATAGATGAAATTGTCACTAGAATGCCAAAAGCAAAAATATTTTCTGTTTTAGATGCTAATAGTGCATTTTGTCAAATTCAGCTACACAAAGAAAGTAGTAATTTGTGTACATTCAATACACCTTTTGGCAGATACAAATTAAAAGATTACCATTTAGCATATGTTCAGCTCCAGAAATTTGCCAAAGGAAATTAAACAAAAAAAACAGAAGTTCTGGAAGGCACTGAATGTATGACAGCTTAATATGGGGATCTAATGAAAAGAAACATGTCCTATGACTTAAAAGACTACTCCAGAAAGCAAAAGAAAATAATTTGAAGTTTAATAAGTATGAAATTAATCATGTGAATTATATAGGGCATGAGTTAAGCGAAAATGGGTTAAAACCTGATTTTTCTAAAGTGGAAACAATTGATAAAATGCCACAACTTACATATGCGCCTTCACTACAAAGATTTTTAGGAATGATTAATTACTCGGTCAAATTTATTCCTAACTTAACTACTATAAGTACACCATTCAGACAGTTACTTCAGAAAATTGTTGTCTGGTGCTGGACAGAAAAACATGAAATAGCTTTCAAAATACTTAAAGAAATGGTTGTAAAAGCAACTATGTTAAAATTCTGTGATGTTACTAAGGATGTAACTCTTTCAGTAGATGCAGGTTCTGAAGGATTACGTGCTTTCTAACTACAAGAAAATTAAGCAATTGCTTATGCTTCCAAAGCTCTAATGAAGAGTCAGCAAAATTATGCTCAGAGAGAAAAAGAAATTTTAGCTATTAATTTTGGATGTTTTAAATTTCATCAATACATATATGGGAAATCTGTTACAGTTGAAACTGATCATCGAGCATTAGTTTGGTTTGGTTTAGGTGATTATGGCAAAGCCTCAAGGGCTATCTGCCTGAGGGATGCCTTTGTGGAGAACTTTTTAAGGGAAACTAGCTCGCATACATGTTACACATGGGAAAAGCCACAAAAACGGCTATGCAGCCAGCCCATTCATGGGATTCAAATCTCGGATTAAACTACCAGTGTTCAGCGACTTTAATGCTCGGCCACTGGTGGGCCCCATTGAGCATTAAAAAGCATAACTAAGAAACCTCTTTCTGAGCCACCTCAGCGATTGCAAAGAATGCTGCTAAATTACTAAAGTATGATCTAGATGTGTATTACAAAAAGGTGAAAGTCTTACTAACAGCAGACACTTTAAATAGAGCATATCTGAATACAACAGAAGAAGAAAATGATGAAGATACAGAACTCTGCATGCTGATTCCAGCATCTGATGACAAAAATTGGTCACCTGAAGAAAGAAAGTGAATGTGATGCTACACTACAGTGTTTAAAGAAATGTATTTTGGGAGGATCGCCAGAAAGGAAACATCAGCTAGAGCCTCAAGTATACTGGTATTATGGAGATGAGTTAACAGTGAAAAATGACTTATTTTTCAAAGAAGGAAAGCTAATTATTCGTTTTTCTATACAAAATGAGGAATGAATTAAATTTAATTCATGAGGGTATAGAATAATATATGAAGACAGATAGAGATATTTTGTTTTGGCTACTTATGAATAAGTATTTAAACAATAAAATTTCAAAATGTCCTATATGAAATGCATATCAGAACAAAAATGCAAGGGAAAATATGATACTACATGAAGTTCCTAATTTACCTTGGTATAAAGTTAAAACAGATTTATTTGAGATTAGCAAAGATGAATACTTATTAATTATACATTACTATTCCAACTTTTTTTAAATCTCCAAATTACCGAATATTCGAAGTCAGACTGTGATCAGTTATATGAAATCTCATTTTGCAAGATATGGCATACCATCGATAGTGATATCTGATAATGGACCTCAATTTGCAAGTAAAGAATTTGCCAAGAAATGCCAATTTAAGCATACAAAGAGCATTAATTTAGAAGTCAAACAACAAAAATCAGCATTATATTTGCAAATTTTCACAGGACTAGTTTCAACGGTTTTATTGACCCATCATCCTCAGCTGCCAAAGCGCAAATGAATGAGATAAGATATAGTGATTAGATAAGACAAGATAAGAATGGCTGGACAGGAGTTAAGCTACTGATCCTATTGATAAAACAAGAACTAAAACATAATTTTGTTAAAGGCTGAAGGCAAAGACGGATTGGAATTGAGGTCGTTAACTAGAACAGAGAGATTTTTTTGAATGTGAAATGTCTCTAAAAAGTCTAATTCACCAATGGAAGATTTTTTTTGAATAATTTTGGCTTCAGAAAAATTGAAAGTGTGATTTTTGGACCAACAATGCTGAGCAACAGAGGACTTCTGTGTTTCCTTTTTTCTAACATATGCCTCATGCTCTTTAATGCAAATTTTGTTGTTTAACTTTTAAATTAATACTTGTTCAGCATGCTGTTCTATCTTAACCCGGCGGAAGGCGCACCAAGAAAAGTTACTTGAGAGGGCGCGTGGGGTTTCACATACCCCAATATTTAAAATAAGATAAAAAAAAGGTTTTATTTAGTTTTAAATCAGTTTTCTTATTTATTATACGAGAATAAACCTTAGGTTACCAAAAATTAATTTCCAATATTAAGCTTATATTGTTAAAATAAAAATAAATGAAAATAATAACAAAACAGTCATCATACCTTTAAGTTTTGTTGCATCTCTAATGCACAATGCTTATTTTATCTGATTACACTTTGAACATAATACATTAATATGTTCTTGGCAAAGAAAGATTTCACATTTTATACATCTCATTCGAGTTTTTCTATCCTTAGCTCGAGGACATTCACCACATATTTTATATTTAGTTATTTCGAATTTCATAGATTCGTTTGAATTATTCGTAGAAACTTCTGCTCTTCTTTTGCACGCCGTACGTAAATTTCTCGCTAACGTATTAATATCTGATCTTTGTTCAATACGATTTTTAATTAGTTCTAATGCTAAGTCCTTCAAAAACAGGCATCTACTTCTATATCTGGTTGCTGGATTAGCAGTTGAAGTTCTAATGCCCTTCAAAAACAGGCATCTGCTTCTATATCTGGTTGGTGGATTAGCAGTTGAAAGCAATATGATTCGGGCATTTATTGCAGCAATATTCAGAGCAGAAAAAAAATTACCATTGGTCATCTCCTTGTTATTCTGGCAACTGAATAACTTGCTGCCATTTCGTCTACCGTATCCACTGCTCCCTTAATCATATTATAAAAACACATCATTTCTAGCTTTTTCTTTTCTCCAGTAGTATCATCTATAGCATCATCGTTATGTAATGTTGAAAGCATAAGAACAGTTTTTCCGTTTTTAGGAACATAAGAAATTAATGTTTTATCTTTTTCAAAACCAAAAAGTGTAGAAAATATTTCCCTTCCCTTAGAAGTAACAAAAGTAGGAGGAATTTCCCTTTTGTTTTTCCGCATTGTTCCTACAAGTGTCAGCTTTTCTTTTAGAAGATCCGCAGCTAGTGGGTAACTCGTATACCAGTTATCTGTAGTAATGTTTCTGCTAGATTTATGCAGTGGTTGAATTAATCTTTTCACAACGTCAGATGGACTAGTACTGACCTTGAAGGGACCATCTGGCTGTGTACCGCAGTATATTTCCATATTAGAAGTATAAAAAGTTCTTGAGTCTACCAGTGCAAAAATCTTGATTCCGTATTTTGCTGGTTTGTTCGGCATATATTGCCGGAACCCACATCGGCCCCGAAAGGGTTCAAGTTTCTCGTCAATAGTGACGTACTCACCTAAATTATAAGAATCTTTGCAATTTGAAATAAATTTTTCAAAGAAATCTCTAATTGCGGCTAATTTATCAAAGAGTTTTCTCTGTGGCCTGTCTAGCAATTTGTCGAAACGCATGCAACGTAAAAGAAATAAAAATCGCTTATAGGGCATTGTTGTGTGAAAAATTTCAATACCTGTACCGTCAGTAGCCCAAAGGTCCTTTACGCTGAGATGCAATGACTTGTGAAGACCACATAAATATAAAAGTCCTATAACTGCTTTTATCTCAACCACGTCAGTAGGTTTTGCATCTCTTTCACGTTTATAATGTAAAACTATCTCAGAAATATATAAATTCGTACATTCTACAATTATTGACAATATACTATTATCAATAAGAATACTATAATATATCAATAAGAATCAACTACTAAAGAGATCAGTAACATTTCTGGCTTCTCTTACAGGTGCTGGAAGATGAGTCATAATATTATGCGAACAAACTCTTACATTTTGCATAAATTTCTTTTTTTTTTTTTTCACACCGTTTTTCCATCTTTTCCAACAAAATCATCAGAAATCATCATCATCTTTAGTATTATCCAGTTCATCATCTTCTTCTGTATCTGTATTATGTTCACTAAATATTTCAATGTCAGTATCACTTTCAATTTCCGAAATGCAATCTTCATCACTTTCAACAGTTTCTAATAAATCTCGCAGCCGTTGCATCTCTAATTCATAGGGACTCATTCTTTTTGCCATAATGCACTAAAAAATCTTTAAAAATATAATTTTAGCTACTTTAAAATCCCTTGCGAGTAGAAATACTTATTGTTATACTCTAGAATTTAATTTCTGAAATAAATATTCTGTCAGGAAAACACTTACGTGGACAGGCGCGTGGGGTGTGTCATACCCCAGTTCCAACAAATGCCAATAAATCTTTTTCTGAAACACATATGCAACAGTAAACTGAATCTGAAGGTAATACACTTCTAGAAACTCAGCTACTTAAAGGGGCACAAAATTGCGGTTTCACAAGTTGGAAATATTCCACTATTTTGTAGGGGTGGGGTATAATACACCTAACGCGCCTTCCCGCGGGTTAATTATACAAAGAGCAGTCCATGCACAGAATGTTCATCACAAAAAACAAAGAAATTGTTAAAGAAAGCTCGAGCAGATCCTTTCTTAGCATTCTTAGCTCATTGAAACACTCCAACTAATGAGACATTAGGATTACTAGCTCAACGACTTATGAGTAGTAGAACAGTTCTTCCTACATAAAAGAATTATAAAAATCTCAAGTTTAAAAAAACATAAAAGCTAAAAACCAACCAAGAAAAAACTAAGCAGAAGTCATATATGACCATCATACAAAAACATTACTATCATTAAGCAAAGGAGATTCTGTTAGGGTACATCAAGATAATCACTGAAAACCAGCAGTTTTAAAAGAAGCATATAAGATGCCCAGATCATACTGAGATCAGGAGGAAGAGTATTTAGAAGAAATAAAATGGCATTCGAGACACTAAAGAAAATAGTTCACTTACTGAAGAGAACATCAGAAGAACAAACATCAAAGTACAAAAAACAGATGTAAAAAAAAATATGAATCCAGATATTCTCAACAGTAAAGTTTATAAGATCAACTACCAAACTCTGCTAACTCAGAAACAAGGGACGGTGAGCAAGAAATAGGAGTGGAAGAGTAATTAGAAGGCCAGCCAGGTATTTGGATCAATTTTGGACTCTAAAAAAAATGTTTTGAAATCTTTAAAAAAAGAGGAAGATGTAACATTCAGTAATTTATAAATGGCAACATTTAACATTTAGTAATTTGTGAATGGCAATAGTTTGGATGCATGTAAAAACAGAGCTATGTTAGCAGTGCTCTGTAATATATAATATTCTAGGGCTATAAATAAATAGTGCACCCTCTTTATTTTATAGTAGCATCCATATTTGACATTAATAACACAGTAACTCATTTAAGGAACATTAAGTTTTTCTGGCTGTCATATATGGCCCGGGATACACGTGGTCGCCAAATGTGTTGAAATTTCGTATTGGATGATTTAGTTGAGATTTTGTTTGTATGGCAATCCTTTTTACGTGGAAACTTTTGAGAGAAATGTGGTTGTATTTCATCGTGGTGGATGTTTGGTTACGTGTTGAATAATGGCGTAAGTTGTGCAGAGATATCAGCTATGTGTTTTAGAGTGTATTTAAGCTAGATTTAGTTCAAGAAGATATGTTGTTGGAGTTATTAATGCAGAATTTGTTCACGGTTGTCTTCATGCTGACAGAAGTGTGTTTTTGCAGTTTTTATGGGATAGAGGATTTTTGAAGCCGAACTTGACATGTGAGAAGTGCGGGTCTGATATGAAGATTCGGAAGAAAAATCATGTTTCTCATGGATTTGTGTGGATTTCCAGAAAAACTGTTGAGGGTAAAGAATGTGGTTCTCAACGAAGTTTGAGGTTTGGATTCTGGTTTTCCTGCAGTAAGTTAACTTTAGAGGGCATTTTTATTGTAACATTTGAAATTTTGAATCGTAGAAAGACGTCTGACAAACCTATGTTGCGGCATTTCGGTTCACATGCTTTATGTGATTGCTGTAGTTTTATTAATGAATGTATATTGGATTATATATGTGATATGTCTGTCCTTACAAGTTTTTGTTTGAAATTAATATTGGTAAAAATACGTTTAAGGTTGCCCCTTGGAGAAAACTGGCGACTGCCCAGCAAGGCACAATTGACCTTGTTGGCCAATTGCCAAAAATTGCCAATACACAAACCCAAAATAACTAACAAGTCGAAGAATTGCACAAACTCACTGTTCATGTACATATTGATCCACTTAAAAAAAAATCACAAAAATGCACAACTCCACATTGCACACTGACTTTACTTTGCCCATGAATCTATTTTCACTTAAAAATCAAAGGAGCACCCAATTCTACACTAGAGTCAAACAAAAAATATATAATCTCAATAAACTGCATTTTAAATCAAACAATGAAATAACATAAAAAAGGAAATGCATCTATGCACTACACAAAGGAAACATCCACTTACCCTACTTAGAAATTTCTGTGTCTTCAGTCTATGGAACACAAAATTCCTTAATAGTAACCAAAAATTTTACTCAAACCATGTTCCTTTCCAAATGGAACACTTCATATGGTAAGCACATGAACCTTTCTTGCAACAAACCCAATCAAAGCCATCTAAACGATCTTTAGGTTCAACCACATGCATTTCCTTCGTACAAACACAACAGTTGAATTGCATCCAGCACAGTTTCTCCTGTCCTCAACCACTTAAAAAAAAAAAAAAAAATCCTTCTGCTCTCACCACCAAACATCCAGTTTACCACTGGCAGCCATTTTACGATTCAAAGCACACAATGCCCAACATACTTCCTAATTGATACCCAACGTAGAAAGAAGCCCTTACAAATATTTTCTCATCAGTCAAATTCACAGCAATAACGCAACCAATGACATCCTAATAGGGTTTCCATAACACTCAACAGTACTTATGAATTAACACCACCGCAGCAGAATTTGTGCAAATGTGCCAATAAAGAGCAATCTTGTTCACACACAGCAACCCTGTTGTTCGCACGTGCACGCAGTTATCTTTTGGATCCCTTGTTGCTTTGTTTTCTGCTGATTTTTGACGCCATTTTTTAGTGCTATGAAAATGCATATTTGGGATTTGCCTAATTTTTTCAGAAGCAAAATATTTTACTAAAAAAAGAAAAATGTTTGTTCCCATGACAAGAAACTTTATTATGGCAAACGTAAGTTTTGGAAATATAATTTAAGACAGTGTGATCAGCAAGTGGGACTTAGACAACTGGTTTTAGGGAAGCAGAATTGCATTTTTTTTTCAGCTTTGAGATTCATATACTGCTGGTGCGAGGAGTTGATGTCAATAGTGGATTAAACTGTTATAGATTGAAACAATTACATGCATGAATTATGTGTCTTGGACATGGAGAGTAAACCAAACAAGAAGGTAGGTGGACCAGATTGCACTGTGGAAATTGATGAAAGTTTGTTTACTAAATGTAAAAATAATTGTGGTCAAGTATTACCAGAACAGTGGGCATTTGGTGGTATATGTAGAGAAACAAAAGATTCGTTTGTTGTCACTGTTCCTAATAGAACTAACTGGCTCTACCCTTCTTGATAACATTATTGAAAACATTGCAGATGGTAGCACAATTTATTCTGACAGGTGGAAAGGTTACCAAACAAACAGAATAGAAATAGAAGGATTCCTACATGTTAAAGTTAATCATAAATACAATTTTATTGATCCTGATACAGGAGTTCATACACAAACAGTTGAGAGAATGTGGGACAGTGCTAAATGGAAAAAGAGACATAGGGGGACAGCGAGACATCATTTGGAATCTTATTTATCAGAGTTCATATGGCAACAGCATCAGGTGAAAGAAAATAGAGACTGTTTTGAATCTATGTTAAACTCTATATCGGCCCATTTTCCACCGAAATTTGACTGACTACTTTGTTTTTAAATAAAAGTGTTTTATTTTATGATTTGTCGCAAAAATTTTAAGTGTAGATTGGCGGCACTTAAAAACTGACAAATCTGTAGCTGCGGTGGCATTAATACGTAAGTACCCATTCAACTACTCAGATTATCATAAACGAAACAATAGCTTGGCAATAATCCAAGGGCCACTCTAAAACCTAGGCTAACCTCAATATTTTCCTTTTTTGGGAACTGTTTTGAATGGTAAGTGAATTTACTTTTTTATTGTTTTAATTTTGTAGAGAATTATTTTGATTGTTGCATTGCTTTAATTTTGTGTTATTTTTTTTTTTAAATTTTTGAATTTATTTATGTTGAAATTGTTTAGAATTTATTGTTGTTATTTTAGTTTAAATTTGTCGTCAAACATTTTTGGTCAGAAACTTCATGCGGTAAAACTGCATATTACGGGGCCAGTTTGGCGCATTTTCGAAAAGTCGCCAAAACGGTTATTTTCATGCCTTTTAGAATATCACTCACTAACTCATCATATCGCCATATTAGATGGTTGCGAATTTGAATGAATCCTGTAAACATGCTAAAATATCTAAAACAAAAGTGCAAGCAAAACAACGATAAAGTATTTGAAAGTGTATAACTGTGTATTTTATGGCATGAACAATATTAAAACTTTTCATAATATATACCATTTTTAAGACAGTAGCAAAATGGAGTAAAACATTTTAGCACGAAATTTAAGAAATTGTAATAAGCAGTAAATCAGCAATAAATGACCGGAAAGCATTGATTCATATTTAATCTAAAACTTTAAAAAAAATGCAGAAGAAAAAAATGATAAAATTCAAAATTTCGATCTACTGAAACATGAGCAACAGTATAGTAAAAAAAACAAAAAGTGGTTAAACAATTTTAACTACGTAATTTATACTTTTACAATCAACTTTTATTTATAATAAATAGTAGAAACTCACATTTGTTTATATCCATACTAAAATGTAACAATACAATGAAGATGAAATTCAAAATGGCGCGCTCATTCAACACCGACTCTATGGCTCATTTCAACCATGTGCCTGAAGGTTGTCCTGTGCCTGAATGTGTCCACATATAATGGACACACACCCTCCATTCACACAAATCTGTCGCATCTTTCATTTCAAGTAATTTCATACTATTTTTACACTTAGGACATTCGTACACATTCGCAATCAAACCATAATTCATGCACCATTCTATCGCACATTTTTCGCCTTATCTTGCAACTGAATGAAATACGTAAAATCCACACGTTCAACTCTTTTGACGTCAGCCATTTTGCTCACAATTTACTAGAAGCACAGTGAAATGACGAAATTCAAAAAGCCCACTTAAATGCTATAAACTGTAACCTTAAATCCTAACAATTTTCATGATGCCAAGAGGTTACTAGATTTGGCACGATTTCGCTTCATTTGGCAACTGGCCCGTAATCTGCAGTCTAGCCCTTCAGGCTTTTACTTATCTAATTTTTTGTTTTTATTTTGGACTTTTAGGGTAAATCGTTTGCAAAAATGTGTTTTTTCAGACATTTTAGACTTTAAGTTTGAAATGTAAAAAAAAAATTTAGATAAGTAAAATCATAGTTTCTCGGCAAAAACATTTGGCGAGAATCTTTTTGCAAACCTGGTCCATATATGACAGTAGTTCCGTTTTTCTTTATAAAGAATGAGAAAATCAGTGAAAAGGTGAGTATAAATGAAGAGACCTGAATGCATGTCCAGCACATAATACAAACATAACAGACTTACAGATAACAAAAATGAGTTCATTTACGACACAGATACCAGCAAAGATAGAAGGGATGTAGCTCTTTTCATAAACACAGATAGGCAAGAATATGTTAGTATTCATTTCAAAACCAGCTTCTCAAAGTCTAACCATTATTACTGCACAACAGAATGGAATTATTAGCCATTCTATAAGCTGCCAAACATCTCCATCATAAGCTCTGTCAATATAAATTTCTGCTGAGCACAAGCTATATCTCAGTGAGTTGATCACTTAATGAAAAAAAAATTGAGGTTAGTTAATTTAGATTACAGTAATTAACACAAAGGTCTAGGGTAAGGGATGTCTTTGTGGGGTATGTTTTAAGGAAAATGGCTCATATTCATGTTACACACAGGGAAAACCACAAAAAAACTTCCTTGCAGACAGTCTGCTTGCAGGATTTTGAACCTGGGTTGAAAAACCACTGATGAGCTTTTTTACTACTCAGTCACTGGTGGACTTTAACCTTTAAAGGACAAATTTAAATCCACATTTAATTTTTAATTACATTTTTGCTTATTTCATCAAAGCTTTAGTTTAAAGATATCAATCTTACGAAGGAAAAAAAAATTACATATGACTTTTATGATGTTCTCAGTTGGGAACATTAGCCACTTCTGATTAAGCTCACTATGCTTATCTTAAAATTGGTATATATTGATAAGTAGACTAAATAATAAGACAAAAAATTTCTGATAGTCATCTTTACAATTCAAATGTACAGCTAAATATAACATTTTCATTTATTTCAAAAATTACTAGAAACTATCTTCACTATGAATTGTAGATGTTCATCAGTCAATCTGTTTCATTTTAGATTAATTAATGTTCAAATACGGAAAAACAAGACTGTTCGCATATCAATGTACACTGCGCAAAAAAAAAAAAAAAAAGGCGGGACAATTCTCCATCTCCCATTCTACTGGGCCGATTGATGAAATTCAAATTGCATTTTTCTTGTCTCGAAAGCACGACATAAGATATGTATTAGATATATATATATAGCATTGTTCTAATATAGGTATTTTTTTCCATATTTCGATTCTATGACTCAAATTATGCCTAACTGCCAAGTTTTGTAAAAACATGAGTAGTTTTTAAAAAATTAAGTCTCACAATTTTAGCTCCTCAATGTTAATTCAATTTGGTATGTATTTGTTAATATCCCTTTTTTCATTACATTTACTTGATTCCTTCTTTCACAGTTCGAAATTTAGGTTCACTTCAAATAAAATTCGCCCATTTTTTATGATTTATTTCCAAAATTTGTATTTTAAAAAAATTTTTAGAAATTTCTCGAAAGCAATTTTGAATTATAACATATAAAATTTTGACCATCAACTTAAAAGTATATGTATTTCTAAGTATACTACCAGAAAATTAGACCTTTTTATTCAAAATTTTCTAAGATTTATGTGAATTTATATGTTAGCGCATTTTGAAATTTGGCATATTTGCTGAAAGCAATAATAACATCTAATGTGGTTTACACACTTTGCTAAAATTATTTGAAATAGGAACGATGTGACTTTTTTTCCGCTCATGCACAACATAAAAAGGTAGGGACAACGTGACTTTTCTTCCG